>JAHLMH010000033.1:0-212730 GCA_019915035.1 Auriscalpium orientale | reverse complement strand
CCTAAACCCTAAACCCTAAACCCTAAACCCTAAACCCTAAACCCTAAATTGGGGTTTAGTATTGAGGTTTTTCTTAGGGTTTATTTTGTTTACATTGATACAAATTGTGAACAGCTTGAATCATAGGCCCTGTATTGTGTGGACCCTGCTAACAGTCAAGCTAGGGACATTTCCAACTTAGCCTATACAATAAACTCTAAACTCCCTATGTCTCTCAGACAGCTTATACATATAAACTTGTTCTCAAACCCCTAAACTTTGACACTGACAACATCTCATTAGGGTTAACTTCAATTTTGACAAGATGTTGACTGATGTTTTGGAAATTTCTTATTATAAATTCAAACCCTCAACCCTGTGTACAACCATGCGGAGAGAACAGAGAAACACTGGTGCAACTTTCATGCAATAAACCCTAAGATTGTCTATAAAAATTACAGCTGGTCTAACCTATTTCAATATGTGAAAAACAACACAGAGACTGTGCTGTAATGCTTACAGCGGTTTGCATAAATGATAACAGTGACAAGTTATTTCCTGGGGTCTACAAACTCGCGTAGACAGGTCTTGGTGGCATGATCCCGATCCATCAGACTTCTCGGCCCAAGCGCAGACATGCCAGCAAAGTTGTGACAGTAGGAACATCCTGTATCAATTCCACTTTATTTCCAGCTAGGATATTCCACAGCATGTTATATAATATTTGGGGCACTATGATAAGGCAGAAACAAACAGGAACGGAGGAAAGGAAGACACAACAAGTTGCAGCCAAATCACCCTACCGGGATTTGCCAACCTTCGCCACACACTGGAGACAGGTGTTTGGAGAACACATGAAAAATTCAGGCACTGTCATTATACACGCAAGGCGCTGTAATGATATAATCAAGCTGTGTCAGGTAAACAACTATGAATTACCATTGTGCAAGAAGCTCCCTGCTATGCACGTTCGACTCAGCCCACCCCACACATGCTCGACATCCCCGACAGCAACATTCAACTGCCAAACCAGGTCACCCAACCATTTCCGGGAAGCTGCTGTGGTGCTCTTGCACACTGTGCATCGTATGTGCCACCAAACCCTGCATTGCGCAGTACCACCATGGGCCACGCAGAAGGTCATTGCAGTATGGCAAAGGCAAACCGGGGCCGTCACAGTGGAAGGGTGAAGCGCATGAGTTGGCAAGGCATGAAAGGTGTGTCATACCATGTGTTGAAATGCAACTTATCTCACCGCAAGGTAGAAGATCCTGACCCTAAATGTTGTAATTCCTGCCTCACAGAGAGCTAGGACACACATAGCAAATGCAGAGGCTTGCACGTATCGTCTCAGATTGCATTATACCTAGTTCAATGCAACCTAATCTCATTATTTCCCTGCCCTGATTCATCGCTTT
The DNA here is from genome assembly GCA_019915035.1 of Auriscalpium orientale. NCBI lineage: Eukaryota > Fungi > Basidiomycota > Agaricomycetes > Russulales > Auriscalpiaceae > Auriscalpium > Auriscalpium orientale. The sequence goes on along the minus strand of JAHLMH010000033.1, from coordinate 211,333 downwards.
CACCTTGGCGCGCTTAGTCAGCTGCTGCTCGACGGACGAAAGGCGTTTGCGAAAGCTGTTGTCAAGAATTCACTAGTCGATTCATGAACAACACTTCCAATCTATGCAAAATTGTCACACCATGATTAGGATGAACTGGCACTTGTGTCATACTTGACAGGAGGTGCCACATAAAAGTTGGGAAGCGATGGCGGGTGAGTGAGAGGCAAAGTCACTGGGTAGTAGTTCCCAGCAAGTGTAGAGGGCAAGAGAGGAAGACGGGAACTGCTTCGGTATGAACGTGCCACTGGCACGACGCGGTGATGGCGGTAGAGACGCGGTTAGGCTGCGAGTTAGGGTTCCGTCAGCGCGGTCCAGCGCTACCGACAAGAAGCCATACATCTTCGCCCCTCCGACAAATCCTATTGAATACGAGACAACAAACAGCGGGCGTCGCGGTCACACAGAGAAAATAACATACGTAGTAGCCCACTCCGGAGACCGAGGAACGTGACAGAGCGCAGGGGCAAGGGCATATTGAGAATTGCATCCGTTCACACGGCACGGCTCGAGTTCAACTTGTGGGGAATTTGACAGCCTTCGTTCCAAATAATTGTGTGCTTACAAAGTTACTGTCGGCCCACGTGACTGCACCCTGAAATTTTTTCACAGAATCCGAAAGCAGCTCTCACCTTCTGTGCGTTCTTCCATCCACTCCGCCCATGTTGCCTGACATGCCCTGCTCCAGATGACCGCCAACGGTGCAATCACAATACTTGGCGCGCAAGATTCCTCGGCTGGACAAAGGGGCGTGTTGTGTCACTTGAGTGCGTCCCATCCTTTGTATGCAACATAACGTAAAGTCCAGACACCTGTGCTTGCGGAATATTCTTCCCGTGCACCTTGCCACTTCGCCGGGACGCCTTGAGACAGCCTCAGTATACTATTGAGAAGGCAAAAGTTGCATCATTCGTTGAAGGGCGTCTGGATCACGTACTCGGACAATCCCAGTCCCCTAATGTCAGTCCCCCGCTATTGATTCCGAGGGTGAGCTCCTACATACAGGGTGCCTAGTCGATCGTCATCATGCAGTGTACCTCGTTAAAAATACAAGCATTGTACGCCAACAGAACTCTCTGAAGACATTCAGCAGAGCGATAGGAAGGCAGAATTCAATGACGTTAACCGCCACAGAGGCTGCTTCGCTTGGACGAACCCGATCAATGCGTGTGATCTCACTTCATATCGCAAAGTGACACACCTGTGAGCAAGACCATGCTGCACGTGCCCCAGCTTTTTGATGGTCTGGACTTCCTGGCCGAATACGAGCACAATGCGCCACCTCCCCTGCAGCAACCCGCAGTCCTAGCCTGATAGCGGGGCATAAGGATGGCGGAGGAACACGTTGAAGAATCCAGATTACACCCAGGCATCACATCTTGAGCCAGCCTCTAGGTGTTATCGCTGTGTCCTAATATGCCGTGAAACATTTCAGGCGCCTTTGCGAGGCGACAAGGCAAGGCGGGGCACCAAAGTTCGCGTACGCTGCCCGCACCTTCGACGAGCGTTGTTGCAGCGGCGTCACGAACACAATATCCATCCAGCTTCTGGATCACCAGCCAGTTTCCCCATTCATCCCCAAGCACCCATAATGCACCGAGCGGAGCGGCTCGGCGCTGCGAGGCGGGGCAATATGCACCCTCGACGTGGCCTTCAGCCACACGGAGTCTTTGCTTGCTTTCTTCTGGCTTCTGTCCGTCACCATCTTCCCTGCCAATACATCGAACTCGGCGAGTCCCTCATGCTGTACATAGGATCTCCTTCAGAGGCTCGCGCGTTCTTGTCCTCCTCACGGCACCTCGATGCCGACGATGCCGCAGGAGAGGAGGCTGGGCCATCTGCAAAAGACAATGGTATGGTTAGCATTGGGGCTCGAGGACTCAAGCCGCCCAACTTCCAACACTCCCCAGGACAGAGTCAATGCCCATACTGCGGCAAGAATTTAACCCATATGACTCGCCTCATCAATGCTGTCCACCTTCAAAAGAGGCGTATGTCCTGGTTGATCTATTCCAAAAGTCAAATTAATGACAGTGTCCTATAGCATTACTCGTATATTTGCCAGATTGTGGGCTTGGGGGTGTACATGTTTGGTCGCGAGTTCGGAGCGATGCGACGGCATTACTTGTATTGGTGCACCTTTCCTGGATGCAGGAAAGCGTTCGCGTATGGTATGTAGGCGCCGGTATGAGAAAAAGCACACTTTACCCCAAGGGAGCATCCGTGAATACGTCCACCCTTCCCAAGAAACGGACTACAGCTCGAAAGGTCACAGCGATCTCCATCCGAACAGGGCTTTCCCATGGGCTGGCTTTGGCATCCCATACGGCCGCGTCCGTCGAGGACGGACATAGTTAGCAGGCCTCGCACGTCCCATGTCCGTCCAGGACGGACAGGCTGTCCCATGGGCTGGCTTTGGCTGCCCACCCGCCGGTGTCCGTCCAGGACGGACACAGGTAGCAGGGCTCGCCCGTCCCATGTCCGTCCAGGACGGACAGGCTGTCCCATGGGCTGGCTTTGGCAGCCCACTCGCCGGTGTCCGTCCAGGACGGACACAGCGCGCATGGCTCGCATGTCCCATGTCCGTCCAGGACGGACAGGCTGTCCCGTGGCATGGCTTTGGCTGCCCACCCGCCGGTGTCCGTCCAGGACGGACACAGGTAGCAGGGCTCGCCCGTCCCATGTCCGTCCAGGACGGACAGGCTGTCCCATGGGCTGGCTTTGGCAGCCCACTCGCCGGTGTCCGTCCAGGACGGACACAGCGCGCATGGCTCGCCCGTCCCATGTCCGTCCAGGACGGACAGGCTGTCCCGTGGCATGGCTTTGGCGGCCCACGCGCCGGTGTCCGGCCAGGACGGACACGTGCCCAGGGTCAACCAATGTTAACGGGTGCGCTGATGTCTTTAGACATATGTCACCCGGGATAGTGTGATTCGCGCGCCTCTTGATGGTTATGACCTGCTGCATCTCTGGAGAATCTGGATCCAGGCGGATTATGGGGATGGCAGCGCGCATGTCGACAAGACTCTGTGGCAGAGGCGGTGCGTCTGCCGCTGGAACCTCGGTGATCTGCGAGGGGGCGATGTCACACGCAGAACGGCCACTTTCTGCGCCCACATCATCCTAGAGAAAGTGATGTACATATTAGCATATACTTAGTACATGGGCAAGTATGAGTTGAATACCTTGTTCCGGCTTGAAGGCTCCACCATGCCACGCGGAGAAGGGCCACCCGCTGCGGCCGCATTATTCTGGAGAATGTGTATCGGTATGTACTTGGCACATGAGCAAGTACGAAAATACCCTGGTCCACCCTGCAGTCATCGCAAGATGTTCCCCACCCACCGCATCCTGTACAGGAGTGCCCGGCTCAGCTGCCTGTGAAAGACGTCAGGTCGGTGGCTTGTGGTGACGAGCGGTACACTCACCCCGTGGGCGGGCTGTCCAACATCTGGGACCTCTCGACGGGGCGCTGCCACAAGGCCGTCACCAAAGAACAGCCGACGCAAGGCAGCACAGCGCTTTGCCTCTATTTTTAAATCAATATTCAATACCAAATTTTCGCGCCCCATTGCTTCGTGGGCTGCGGGATCATAGCGTGCTTGGGCCATTGGAGGAGTGTGAGGAGACAGGGGAGGAGCATCTCTCACACTGCGAGTCTGACCCCGGTAAGAACGGCCTTCGCCGGGTGCCAATGGGCCGGGTGATCATGCGGTGAGAACTAACGAGGGCGCCCCGTTGCGCCCTCTTCAATAATAAGTCCTCGTGAGACCGTACTAAAACTGGCCGTCGTTAGGTGATAGACACTCGAGTTGACCACTCACAGTAACGCAGCGCGCGCTGCACGTCCCGGATGCGGCGTCAAAAACCTCCAGGCGGAGTGCTTACAACCCTGGGGATAGATGAACAGGGCTTGCCCAGCGCAGACTGGAAATTTCAGAGCGCAATATCATGATGTGATGGGACATTAGTAGTCTCCATAGCTTGACCTTGTGGTATCAGAAGATAGTCGTTCAGAGTATAGGACAACTTGAAGAAGCCTCTGAAGACGCGCTCCGGTTGGGACCTTGATATGGGGTTAGGACTCTGCGATTAGTCTTCAGAGTCGGAAGACCACTTACACTGTTCCTCACGTCCCTCTCTTTCTACATCAAGGCCATCTTCTTCGCCCGAATCAGAGGTTCTCGTTTGGTTGCAGATACCGGAATTCTTCGGAAAGCAGTCGTGGATGCCTCTTCATCACTCATGACAACTGCGATGGCGGAGGTGCTACTTGCTACGCCCTCTAAGGTCGACCTAAAGTCTCTGCAGACAGCCGCATACCTCGCCGACTTGACAGCCTTGCCATTGTCGTCCATCCTTGCAGAACCAACCAACTTGTCATCGACAGCTAGCATGGCTCGCCTGCCCCATGTCCGTCCAGGACCGCCTGGCTGTCCCATGGCGTGGCTTTGTCATCCTCCTCTTCGTTGCCTGTCCAGGACGGACACACCTAGCAAGGCTGGCCCGCCCCCTGTCCGTCCAGGACGGACAGGGCTGTCCCATGGCATGGCTTTGGCAGCCTCCTCTTCGTTGACGGACACCGACGAGGTCCGTCCGTCCTGGACGGACGCGCGCGCACATGGCCCATTCTACACCGAATTGCCTGAAGCGGTTGTTCAGAGGACCTCGACGACTCCGTCCGTCCTGGACGGACGCGCGCGCACATGGCGCATATTCCCCTTTTCTGCCCCGCCTGCACACGTTGACCGGAGGCGGTTGCTGACATGGCATCGTCAATTCCGTCCGTCCTGGACGGACGGGCACGCTCATGGCGTTCGCGGGCCCTCTGGTGTACGTGCAGGACGGACACAGCGCGCATGGCTCGCATGTCCCCTGTCCGTCCAGGACGGACAGGCTGTCCCGTGGCATGGCTTTGGCGGCCCCCTCCGCTCTGTGTTGTCCGTCCATGGCGGACACACCTCGCACAGCTCGCCCGTCCCATGTCCGTCCTGCACGGACAGGCTGTCCCATGGGCTCGCTCTGGCAGCCCACGCACCGGTGTCCGTCCAGGACGGACACAGCTAGCATGGCTCGCCCGCCCCATGTCCGTCCAGGACGGACAGGGTTGTCCCATGGCATGGCTTTGGCAGCCTCCTCTTCGTTGACGGACACCGACGAGGTCCGTCCGTCCTGGACGGACGTGCGCGCACTCGGCCCATTCTACACCGAATCGCCTGAGGCGGTTGCTCAGAGGACCTCGACGACTCCGTCCGTCCTGGACGGACGCGCGCGCACATGGCGCATATTCCCCTTTTCTGCCCCGCCTGCACACGTTGACCTGAGGCGGTTGTTGACATGGCATCGTCAATTCCGTCCGTCCTGGACGGACGGGCACGCTCATGGCGTTCGCGGGCCCTCTGGTGTACGTGCAGGACGGACACACCTCGCACAGCTCGCCCGTCCCATGTCCGTCCAGGACGGACAGGCTGTCCCATGGGCTCGCTTTGGCGGCCCCCTCCGCTCCGCGTTGTCCGTCCATGGCGGACACACCTCGCACAGCTCGCCCGTCCCATGTCCGTCCTGCACGGACAGGCTGTCCCATGGGCTCGCTTTGGCAGCCCACTCGCCGGTGTCCGTCCAGGACGGACACAGCTGGCATGGCTCGCTGTCCCGTGGCATGGCTTTGGCGGCCCCCTCCGCTCTGCGTTGTCCGTCCATGGCGGATACAGTTAGCATTCACGACACCGGGACACGAAAGCAGTGGGTGCAATCGCCCGCGGTACAGCCTTATCGTTGTCCGTCCAGGACGGTCAATGGTATGGTGCGAGCCGTACACGACACGTCTCATGGCTGTGGTGGTGCTCGCCCGCCCATGTCCGTCCAGGAGGGACGGGCTAGCTCGGGTGTCCCACGGACTGGCGTTGGCAGCCTCCTCTACGGTGTCCGTCCAGGACAGGCGCGGCTAGCCTCCATATCATGACACTGAGTCTCGAATGCAGTATCGCCCGGGGGTCAGCCTTATTACGCCGACCCGCTGCAGTCCGACCAGGACAGGCAATACGTATTATGGACATGTCGGCGCTTTTATTCCCCCAAAGTGCCTTTCGTTGGACAGCTGATGACCGTTCAGAATCAATGTGGTACCGTGCGTTTGTAAACAACGGGGTGCTACTCCTCGTCTGTGTCCTCGTGCTGTACGGTGTCATCTAGCCTGAACGTGCGCAGCCCGCATCTCGCCCCCTCATTAACGACTAAGTGAACGCATTTTAGCTCCTCAGTGCCCGCGGGCAAGTGCCTGGCGTGAGGATGTTTCATCACTCCAGTCCGCCACACTCGGTCAACTGAGGAACTCGGCAACCAAACTAGGTGTTTGAACTTTTTGTGCCAGATGGCTTTCTTGATCTTCTTGATGCTGGCATCCTCGAGGCGGTCGATCAATCCTGCCCAGGCTAGAAAGTATGGCATGCTGGGGTAGTTCTGCCTATGGGCCGCTGGCTTGACCTTGTTTGGAAAGAGATGAGCGAAGTGGACGGTCTCCCACGATCGCTCGGTCGCCATTTTCAAAACCACCCGGTTGAAAATGCCCGTCAAGTCCGTCCGACGGAAGATCTCGTCGGTCACGGTCAACCGCTGGGCGTGGGGCATAGCAATGTAACTTTCCGCTCCGGATGCTTTCTGGTTGGGGCCGTTATCAAGGAGGTCAAAGGCGAAGGTGGCCCAAATCTTAGCGACCATGTCGTTTAGACCGCCTTCCTCGTCATCGCCTCCCCACTCGTCATCACTCTGCACGTCGTCTCCGACCAAGCGACGGCCTGGTCGGACAGTGATGGCCCCCTCGTCAAGGTTGAATTCCTCCAATCCGAGCTGGTCAGGTTCGATCAGAGCTAATAGGTCTCGCCGGGTTCGTCGGCGATTATTCGTGCGAGTTGGGTGAACGATTGACCGGTCCGCGCGGACGACGGCGATCTGGAACTGCGCGTTCAGCTCCGCCATTGTTTGGACGCCATACAGCTTTTGAAGCACATGATTTGAAGGTTTCATGCCGGCGTACATGCGGGGCACACCGTCTTGATCGATGATCCCGGATATGAAGTATATCCCAAACTCGTAGTGAGCTGCCTCCCACGTACGGTCACCCTCATCGTCCTCGACGTCTGCTCCTTCCAGGTCTATGGGGCGGTGATAACAGCACCAGTCGAGCAGCTCGAGCTCGTCCTCGCCAGCCTTGGGTCGGTAGTTCAGAGCATTGAGCATGTAGATGGTGATAGCCGCAAGCGTGAGCGACTCGGGGAGTGAACGAACGGCGCGGTGTTTGGTGTCCTGCATTGCCTTCAGCACGAGATACAGGCCTGTCAGTCGGAACACCTTAAACGACCTGAGATGTGGGAGTTGATAAGGCATCCGTAGAACGCGACAGCTGCGGGACTTACCACCACACGTTCGGTGACAAGGTCGCGACACAGTCTGTCAGAATGTGGTCCGGGAGCCCCGTCAACACATCCGCGGCATCGCACATGCGAACGCGGATCTCCAGCCTGGCGTTGCCGACCTGTGGGTTGTCGCCCATGCAGGCCTGGTACGCGTCCTTCATCCTGTCCATGTCCGCCGTCAACTTCGCAATGTTGTGCGGCAAGGTATCGGCGGCCTTCCTCCTCTTGAACAGCCCGGGGTGCAGCTGGTACGTCACCTCCTTGTCCGTGGTGTAGACATTAATGTACTTGACCTTGTCCATCGCCCCAGCTCGGCCGGGCTCGACCCGAAACCCGGCAAAGTCCGCGATCTGGGCTACAGTGTCGGTATAGAACCTCTTGGAGTTTCGCAATGTCCGCAACTGGTCCTGGGTCGCGCTGGGAAGAACCTCACGGAGAATCCGCGTGGGCGCTGTAGCCAGCCACTGCACGATGCCGGGTGTATCGCTGTGGATCTCCAGGGCGACATCAACCCACCATTCGTCGGGCAGGATGCGTCGAGCGTCGAGACAGTGACTGAAGTCCTCGAGAGCGGCTGCCCGCTCGTCTTCATCCCCAGGGGCATGGGGGTGCCCTCCCTTGAGGCCTCTCATCTCGTGACCGAAAAAAACGTCCCTGAAGTCGGTGTGATGGTTGCACCTCGCGCGCAGGGCACGAGTGAACGGGACGAGGTCCTCACTAGGGAGGTCTGTGGAGCCAAAGTGAAGGTGCCCTCGTTCGTCTCTGGACAGTTGCATGGCGGAATCATAACTTGGCGGCCAGTGAGACAACCTCGCCGGTGCGATCTCTCTCACAGCTGGCCTGACGCACTCGTCAAACCATTTGCGCAATTGATCCTGGGTAAGTGAAGCTTGTTTCTTGTACAAGCGGGGAAAGAAGGCACGAGTTGTGTGCCGCGTGCCGAATTTGCCAAAGGCGATGTTGGGGATCGTGTGAAGGGGGACGTCTATCTCTCGTCCCTCCTGTGGGTTTTTTAGTGGAAGACGACGAGCGTTACACGGTGGGACTCACGGCATTGGTGACGGGGCCTTTGAGATGAACAGCCGTCTTCAACGTATGGCTGAAGGGCGGCACAGGGTAGACCCCGAAGGGGACCGAGAAGGGAAGGTTCCTTGTGATCCCGATCGCCGAGTCGAGGTCGCGGGTCACGGTGAAGTCCGTCGGGTCCGGTGGGGGTAGGTCTTGGCGAGCATTGACGCAGACACGGTGCTGCACGCCGGCATCATCATCCCATCGCCCGCACAAGACGAACCGAAGGAGGGCGTCTAAGTCGTCTTCATTGTACAGGGAGATGGCTTCTCTGAGGAACGTTTGCAGACTGACTTGGAAGCCTGGCAGGTCTTCATGGGGTGCTCTGGGGGCAGCCATTATGCTCGTCGGGGAAGGTTTAGGTATTTGGCAGCTCACCCTTTATTGCCGTGACCTGAGCGGCAGCGGACCAGGGCCATCAGCCCTGCATCCAGCCCTGCATCCGACCCTGCATCCAACCCTGCACACCACGTTCTCATCCGGAGGTTACTGGGGTCCCCACGTACGGTATAAATCAGCTGCGGGTCACAAAGAATTTAACCCGATGCCTACACTCACCGCTGACCAGGCCCTGCTCAAGCTCAGTCACGATGCCGACATTTGGGGCTGGGACACTTGGAAGGAGCGCACCGGCAACATCATACCACCGTATCTGCCCACGGCCAACGCAAGCGAGCTGATGCTCTCGTCTGCTCAGCTACCGCAGATCAAAGCTTATGCGGACAAGTTTTGGAGGCTTGAGAACCAAGACCAAGTCAAGTTCAGCCGAAAGCGTAACGACAATGACCGCGCTGGTCGTCTAGCGTGGAAGCAGTTCTGCCGTTACCACTGGGACCAGTGGGGGATCGACAGCGTGATGGAGTCAATCCTCACGCAAGCGGAACGTACTCCCCCCCAGCTAACCTTAACCATGTCTGAGGTACGCAGCTTGCGGTTTGGGTTTGTCCCCGCTAATCGTAACCCGGAAGGAACACATCCCAAGCATGGAGCTCGCAGGGGTCACTGCCCTGTATGGGGCGATGGCCGAAGGGTTATTTGGGGAAGACGCATTGCGCAACCCGCATGCGTCGATGCCGCTGCCCACCCCGAAGGTGCACGAGTTCTTCTCGTCCGCGGTCGCCACCTTGTGGCAGGCCTGGCGCTCGAAATACAAGCGGGACAAGACGAAGGCGACGGGCTTAGCCGAGGAGCTCGAAGACATCTGGAGTTGTGAGTAGGGTTACACACTTTATATCCCCCATTTGACTCTGTGCCGCAGCCTTGTCCTCACCTGAAGGTCAAGTGACGAAAGCTGTTCTTCGCCGCTATGCCTTAAAAGTAAAGACATTGGAGAACATTCTTGCCATATGGGGAGGACCTGATGACGCCGTCGACGCTGAGCGCCACAAAAAGAACCTCGTGAACATTCAAGAAGGGCTGCAGAAGAATTCGAGTGCCGGACCCGGTGAGCGCTGTCTGGTCTATGCGCGCGCGGACTCTGACTCCCATGCGCAGCGTTGTCAAGAGCTCTACGCGCTGCCCTGGATCAGCTTGCCAGCGCTGAAGAAGCAAAGTCGCTCGCGTCCGCCATATCTGCCATCTTGTCGGATTCTGCGGCTGAGGCGTCCTTGCCGGACATTGAGCTCGACCGCGCACCCGCCGTTGACTGGGAGACCGGGGTGGAGCAATATCAAGCACGGTCGATGGACGAGCTCTGGCAGGACCTGGGCGTCAAAGAAGGCATTCCCCTTTTCAATCCCAAGTATGACCCGGCTGGGGTTCATCTTAGAGGCGACGATGCTTGGTTTGACGACAATGGCGAGCCGCTGCGTCCGCGATGGCATCAGGTTGTCGGCATTCACAGGTTGCTAACGCTTGCAAAAACGTCGAGTCCGGTGCTGCTTATGGACGATGTCGGATTGGGGAAGACCATCCAGGTGATTGGCCTCTTCGCTATGCTGGAATTCTACAGAGAATACCACACCAAACACGATTCTTATCCGGGCGAATGGAGTACGTCATCAGATTCTGCACTAACTGTCCACCATATCTCACCACGTGTATATCAGGCTGGCAAAACAGAGATGGCGCTGAGGGCACCCTGCCAGCCGCTCCCTTTCTCATTGTGGTACCACCTGGACTCGTTAGTCAGGTCTGTGAAGAAGCCCGCCGATTCCTTAGGCCTGGTAGCTTGGACGTTGTTCCTTGGATAGGAAGCACTGGCAAAAGAGAACCCTGGGTTGATGCGCTCGAAGAAAACGCAACATTGCCTCAGCACAAGCGTGTGTACGTTGCATCCCATTCGGTACGCCCGTCAATCATCACCGTTTGTCCAGCACTGACAGCATCGAAAGGCTGTCGTGGCGGATTTCACCACGCTATTTGGACAGGGCATGAGAGACAAAAAGGGTTACCCCTTAAGAAACCCTGGTCCTCGCACGACCCGCCTAGAAAAAAGTACTATCTTCGCCCAAAGGTACCTTGTAATCGCGTACGATGAGGCGCACGAAGCCCGCCGCTTGAACGGCAACCACTGGGCCGCCCGCGCGTTGGAGCAGAATTGCGAGATGTTCGTAGCAATGACGGCTACCCCCATCCAAAACAAGCTAGCGGTGAGCTTCCATTCGCGCGCCTCCATGACTGCCCTGAGACGGTTTGATGCAGGACCTGTGGAACATCGGTCGCATTCTTGGGCTGCCCGGGTGCAGCGAGGAATCATCATCGGTATTGCAAACCCTCACCGCAGACATCAACGCAGCAGCAAAGCGAGATCGTCAGAGGGTCAACACCCTCGAGGTTGTGCGTGGAGTCGTCCAAGGGGAAGACATGGAGGCACCGGTGTCACAGGCCGCCCGTGTCGCACAGAAAGCGATCACGCAAGTACGGGGGTATTTCCATGGCGCGGTTATCAGACGGACCGCCTCTTCTGTGGACAACGAAGGCAAGCCGATATCTGGCCTTCCACCGTATCAGGAGGTCCAGTGGCTGCTCGACCTGTTCCCACACGAATACGACTACCTACAACGCCTGACCGAAATGGAGGCAGAAAACAACCCCAGAGCTCTCAAGCAGTTCCGCACGGTGAGTGCTGCATTCCGTGCTGGTCATGTTGCTGCGGTGTCCGTCCGGGACGGACGCGCGGCGGCTGCCAGGTGCCAGCCACTGTCTCCCAGAGTACCACGCGCGCAGTTGACCGTCCGGGACGGTCGCCTGAGGGTGGGCCCCTTGCGGGCAACACACCTGGGGAATGTGCTGCGGTGTCCGTCCCGGACGGATGCGCGGCGGCTGCCAGGTGCCAGCCGCTGTCTCCCAGAGTACCACGCGCCCAGTTGACCGTCCGGGACGGACGCCTGAGGGTGGGCCCCTTGCGGGCAATGCACCTGGGGAATGTGCTGCGGGGTCCGTCCCGGACGGACGCGCGGCGGCTGCCAGGTGCCATCCGCTATCTCCAAAGGTCCCATGCGCCCTGTTGCCCGTCCTGGACGGACGCCAGCTGTGCGCGCGTACGTCTGGCTCCGTGCACCGTGAGACCGTTTCGGAAGGGATTCGAGTGGCAGGCGGCTCATGCGGGGGCACCCGAGCGCCCTTGCGCACTGTCCGTCCAGGACGGACAGCCGCCGAGGGCTGGCCGCCTGCGACACGCCAGAGGGCATCCAACCTCGATATTCACCTGGCATTAATCACTGAAGTTGGCTTCCACCGTTGCTGACACAACCGACAGCGTTTCTATCTCACCATGCGCCAGGTTGTTCTTCATCGAGTCTGCCATGAAGTCACCCCGACCGACATTCCGGAAACCCTGGACGCCTATCTTGAGGACCCGTCTGCGAAGATGCATGCTCTGCTCGAGATAATACGGCACCACATCTCCACCCCAGGCGCAAAGGGTCTCACCTATAACGAGTCTCAGACGAAGCAATTCATTCCTCCAAAGTCCATCAACAATCCCCCTTATGGTGGAGATAAGATAATTGTTTATGCCTATTTCGTCAGCTCATTCCCGCTGATCGAAAGCGTGAGCTGCTAATTTTTGGACCTCAGTTGGGCATGCTGAAAAATGCCTGAATGTCAGGTTCTCAAATCGTTCGGCATTCCCTTTATGTCAATCACAGGCAACGTGAGCGCAACGGTGCGCGCGAAAACGCTCAAGGACTTCCAGGCGGATCCCAAGTGCCCCGTGTTGCTGATGTCTTCGGTTGGCTCCGTCGGGTTGAACATGGCATTCGCCAACATTCTCATCATCATTGTATGTCGTCCAGCCCTGTACTCCCACCGCCCACGCTCAACATATATAGGATGTGCTCTGGTCCGTCATGCTGGATCAGCAACTGATTGGGAGGGTTTGGCGTCAACCTCAATCGAAGCAGGTCTACATCTACCGGCTCATTGCAAGCCGAACCCCAGACGTCTTCCTCAACAACCTGTCCTTTGACAAGCACATCTTACAAGATGCCTTCGTCAAATCTGGCAAAAGTACGTCCAATCCGGCATGCAACGGGTAAATTATAAACACAAGTTTCTAGTCGCCGATCTGGAAGGCGAGTCTGAGGACTCTTCTGACGAAGGCCGCCCAAAGGCCAAACGCGCAAAGGCCAAACGCCCGAAGGGCAAGCAAGCTATTCGCGCCAGTTCCAACAAGGCCAACGCTCTCCCCAGTACCTCGACAGGCCCTGAGACGCTCCCAGCACTGGAGATCTCCATGCCATCAGGTATGGTTAACGACACGGCCAGTCCCAGTAAGGCGCGTGCGGAATCGGGCGAACCCACCGGCATTCCCATTGACGGGCCATTACGGACCGGCAGACGGATGGTGAGGGGAACCAGCTCGCCGGCCAGCCCCCCGACAAGCCTGGCGTTACACAGTACCCCCCCACCCTCTTCGCCTGCCGGCAGCTTGTGGGGCCCCAACTCTCCTCACGAGAGCACTCAGTTCGATCCGGGCGATAATTGGGGCACCAACTCTTCGGAGAGCACTCCCTTCGACCAGGGGGTTAATTGGGGCGCCAACTCTCCTTCTGAAAGCACTCACTTCGATCACGGGGACCATTCCTTCCTGCCCAAGAATTTCAGCTCCCCCTCGCCAAGCTCGCCCCCCTCTCGCCCATCGCCCGTCCCCTCAGCTGAAGGTACATGGGACGCCGCAGAGTTGCCTCGCGGGCAAGCGCCCGACCTTCCGAAAGGAACCGTCAACGGGGGACCGGCTAACCGAGTGGCCAACAGCGCAGGCACCAAGTCCTCCAAGGCCAGTGCAAGACCCAAACGCCCACGCGCCGAGTCGAGCAGCGCCCCTCGGAAAAGGCCAGGCCACCTGGCAACGGACGATGACTTTGTAGTGGCGGCGAAGACTATGGGACCACTCCGCGAATTAAGTCAATCGAGGCGCCGGTGAGCTTGTGTGCTTAGGAAAGGACTTTGGGCTGCAAAGCAGAAGGGGCTTCTTTACATAGGAATAGAGTTGTATGTGCGATCCCGCAAATGATGTCCCCATTAGGCATACGGGCGTGAGGTTTGGTCGCAAGAGCGGATGCCGACGCTCGTTATCATGATATACGCTTCACTGACGTGACTTCGGACGCTGCCAGCATGGGCATCTTTGTTCAATAGTAAAGGCTGAACGCGTGTTCAATGTTGGTTACATGGAAACGGGAATAATAAGTGATTCGTGAATGTGCAGCCCGCATGATAATCCGAAAGACGGCGACGGTAGGATATCCGTCCGGGACGGACGGCACCAGGTGAGCCTGCATACGCCCCAGCACGTGACCCGCGGGAGTTGGGCTGTGCGCGTCCGTCCAGGACGGACACCACAGCGGCCTCGCAGGTGCAGGCGGATAGCCCCACATCACTAACTCACATATTGGATCCTGGTCGAAGAGGGGCATCATGATGCATCGCGGCAATTTGGGTTCAAATTCGCAATGAAGACTCTGCTACTGGCACACAACCAAGTGACAAACATAACGGGCACGGCTCAGGAGGTACTGGTGTGGTCGGTGGATGAGGAGGGAGGCGCAGGCAGAGGCGGTGTAAACCCTTTAGCGTGTAACCAACGCCATGCGTGCTCTTCGAGCATAAAGCCTATCCCAGGCTTTTTTGAAGCCTTAACGCTGATACGCACCCAGCACGGGTGGCGTCTGTTTTCGCATTTTTGCAACATTCTATCGACCATCGCGACACATCGCAATCCAGCTCCAGTCAAGACGCTAGCACCCTTGTAGCGATGCAGGCCAATACCCCTTGTTGTTTCCATTGATTCTCTATCCACCAAGCCTTGCCAGACGTCCGCACAAGTCACCAAGTCATGTGTACGCACTTCCCAAGCCACCAAGACGTTCAGATCCAGCCACAGCACTCTGTGCACACATCGCGATGTCTCGCATACACATTCCCTTGTTGCCCTCAGCTCTCTACTCGTTGCATTCGTCTTCCACCTTGTCCCCAGTGCGCCCCAGCGTTGCGCAGCGCCTCGACACGTCACCCACAGGTCCCAGGGTCCGGTCTAGACGCAGTGTCTCAGAGCAATGGTCCGGTTTGATGGTTTCCGATATGTCGCGATCCGCATATCTCGGGGTTTCACATGGAGATAGCACAGCCTTGCGGTTCCGATACGTCGCGATGCCCGTTTTCTGATTTGTTCCGCCTTCTAGAATGTCTCACTATCCCCTTTCTCACTTTATGACTCACAGTAGCCACAGAGACGTGTTTCCCATGTATATCTGTTGGTAGCTAGGTCACTGTCCTTAAGACAACGACCAGACAATCCCCAGGGATCCCCCAGACAATCCAAGCGTCTTTTCCCCTCAGAGTCAGCGTCTCAAGCCTTTGCAACATCGTTTTATCGCGTTTACCATCGACCTCGACCTTCAACTTCGCAGCGCCCAAGATTATAGCCTTCACCTTCGCAGAGCCCACGTTTTCGAGCCTTCAACTTCGCAGAGCACATCGTTTTCACCTCGTCCAGCGCCATCGCGTTACGTCGCGATCTTCGTATCACCTTGTCCCCTCGTCCTCTCGCCCTAGCCCTCGTTCCCCCATCGCCTCAGCTCTCCAGTCAAGCTCGCGACGCATCGCAACACTTCGCTTCGCACCAGCAGTGTCGACTTTCGCCTCAAATTGCTTTGCCCATCGCCCCATCATCATCCCAGTTGCTTAGCGACTTCCCCCCAGCGTTCACGCCATCTCCGAGCCATCTGTAGGTCCTGGGACACGCCCCCAACCTGTTACTGTCTACCGCTCGACGCCCTAGGTGTTTGGTTTTGTGGTTTTGTTTGCCATCTGACCGCCTGTGCGCCGAGATAGGTCATCATTTGTGGAGCCCACCGCGAGGGGCACTACCAGGATTGCTTCAGATCACTCTCGTTCATCTTCCACTCCCCCTACACGTCGACATCGCTATCCTACTCGAGTCTCTTCCCTAGCCGCGGAACTTCGCGAATCGTTCATCGTTTGGCCCCCCAGTCCAGGAGAACTCTTTTCCTCAGTCCCTAGTCCATTTGCGACGCACAACAACCTTCCTTCCGACCTCCTCAGCGATATTGACCCCCAAGATCCTTTAGAAGACTCCCCATTGTTCCCAGGAAGTTTCCCATCGTCACCTCGCACCTTGTTACGACCAGTCACATCTCGCACCCCGCCTTCGCCGTCGCCCCAGCCTATTTCCACGCCTCCAGATCTCACTAGTCGTCTTCCATCACCCGCCGTTCACATCGCGAACCATCGCGCTCCAGTCGTTCAAGTCGCTATCCCTACCCCACCCCTTTCTATCGCAATGACTACCCTTATGCCAGCTCGTGGTGATCGCACCGCCCCCATTTTCACTCCAGAACAGCCTCGTTCGATTCGCAGGTTCTTTGCAGACCTTGAGATCCTATTCCTTCGTTGCTCGATCACCAAAGACGATGAGAAGAAGACTTGGGCACAGAGTTATGTCCCTATCGAAGTGGCCGATCTTTTCGACGCCATGACAGAGTTCACCGATGCCACCAAGTCATACAAAGAGTTCAAGCAAGCTGTAGCGAAGCTTTACCCAGGAGCCAGTGAGGACAAAGCATACTCAGTTGCAGATCTCGAGCATCTCGTCGCGGAACGTCGCGCCAACGGAATTTCAACGCTAGAGGAGTTCGCCACGTTCCATCGCGACTTCTTGACGCTCTCCAGCTATCTTATCAAGCACAAGCGTCTCTCAGACCTTCAGCAGCAGCGAGAATTCGTTCGAGGCATCCCAGCAGAGCTTTGGCAGCGTGTCCATGCTCGCCTTCAGATCAAGTTGCCAGACCAAGAGCCAGAAGATCCCTACCTCGTTTCCGACGTCAAGGATGCAACGAACTACGTTCTCCATGGCACAGCAGCCTCTTCCTTTCGCAACGACGCCGCCTCAGCACCCAGCTCGTCGTTAACTCCAGCCCCAGCGATTAAGACAGAAGAACTCCTTGTCACACTCGTTCGTTCGCTCACCCAAGCGATTCAAGGCAATAGTGCAGTCCCAGCAGCTTCGTCCACGCCCGCGCCCGCTCCAGTCGACACCATCCGCTCAGATAACCGTTGCATATACGACGGTGCCCCAGATCATCATATCGCGAACTGTCCTGCAGTTGAAGAAGACATCCGCGCCGGCTTCGTCAAGCGCAACCATGAAGGACGAGTTATATTACCTGGTGGAGGTTTTGTCCCTCGCTCCATTACAGGCAGCACCCTTCGTGATCGCATGATGGAATGGCATCGACGCAACCCAGGCCAGCGCGCTCAAGCCCAGATGATGCTCGCAGTTGAGCCGCTCTCGACGTTTACGCTTTCCGCGACAGACCGCATTGCCGCACTCGAAGCTGAGCTAGCAGCACTGAAAGGCAACCAGGCCCGCGATTCGTTCAAGTTGGTCTTTGACGGCGTACAAGTGCCCCCTCGTCGACCTGCGAATGCGACGCCAACTCAAGATGCCCCACCAGTTCAAGCTCCAGCTCCAGCGCAAGCTTCCGCTCCTAGTTCAGTCCAGACCCCAGCAGCTAGCGCACCTTCGCACCCTTTCGCTAAAGCTCGCGATGCTACGTCAGCCCCAGTCAAGCAGACTCGCTTTGTCCCAGCAGACCAGCCTAGACCTTCAAACGCTCGCGACACCGCTTACAAGACAAATGCTCCGGTTCACAAGACAGAGATAGCCGACACAGTCTTTGCTCGTTCAATGAAAGCCAACTCGATCACGCTCACGCCTGAGGAACTCCTTTCGCTCTCGCCAGAAGTCCGCGCGAAGTATCGCGATGTTGTCACACCTCGTCGTTCGGTCACAGAGCAAGCCGTTTCCAGTTTCCCCACTGTCGAAGAAGTCCCAGAAGACATAGTCTCGCCTGCCGCTGCGATTGCCGAAGCAGAAGCCAAGATATTTGCAAACTACGTCCCTGCGCCTCGTGTTATCGCGCCAGATCGCAACAACCCTCCGCCCGGCGTCCTAGTCATTGAAGATCCATATGAAACGTACTTGATGGACTTAGCGCCTGAAGAAGAGCCTAAAGTCTTGACGGTTGCTCGCGAATCGCATGCGCTCCGCTCCATTGACGCTATCATTGACAACAAGGACACGGTTGAATGCCTTTTGGACCCCGGTTCGCAGATTATCTCGATGTCCGAAGAGATTTGTCACCACCTTGGCCTTGCATACGACCCTTCGATTCGCATTCGTGTTCAGAGCGCCAATACGCATTACGACAGCTCGCTTGGTTTAGCTCGCAACGTCCCAGTCAAGATCGCGAACATCACCATCTACTTGCAGATCCACGTCATTCGCAACGTCGCATATGATATCCTACTTGGTCGCCCCTTCGACGTTATCACAGAGAGTATTGTGCGCAACTTCCGAGATGAAAACCAGACAGTTACGCTTCGCAATCCCAACTCGACCACCATTGTCACAGTGCCTACGTTCCCTAGAGGGCATCATCGATTTCGAGCCTCGCCGGAGACAACTTTCACTGCTTGATTACCTAGAGGACGGAGAAGAAGTCGCCCTCATCTTGGAAGGCGATGACGCGAACGTTCGCGCACTTGCTTATACCCCTCTTGACCCTTCAGACGAATCCTCGCTTCAGTTTGCTTATTTAACCGCCTCCGACGCTCGTCCTTTGCTTCCCGACCACGCCGCGCCCGCCTCTTTTACAGTTTTGACTTCAAATTTTGCTCCGCAGTCTGCCCCCAAGCCACCCACGTTCCCTTCGACCTTTGCCTCAGACCTTCGCCCATCGCCTTCGCCAGATAACCAGATACCCCCAGTCCGCGAAACGTTTGCGAAGCGCAAGTACAAGCCTGTTGCCCAGAAAGTCAAGCCTGTGCTTGGCTCAGTCCCAGAACAGTTCCGCATAGTTCGCGACATACAGGGAGATCCTCTTGCATCGCTTCCTACGCTCCCTACGCATCCCCTGCCCTTTGAACCCACCGGACGATACACACAAGAACGCAAAGACGCTGTTGACCGCCAAGAGTGTTACAATTTCCTTCAGCCAGCCGAACGCGATCTATTGCACCACATCATTTCAGTTCACAACGACGCATTCGCTTGGAATGACTCAGAGCGAGGCAGTTTCAAGCGCGAGTTCTTTCCCCCAGTCCAGATCCCCGTTGTTCCGCATACGCCTTGGGTACAGCGCAATATTCCGATCCCCCCAGGCCTTTACAAAGAAGTCACAGATCTCATTCGTCGCAAGATTGAAGCAGGCACCTATGAAGACTCGAATTCATCGTATCGTTCGCGTTGGTTCTGCGTCGCGAAGAAAGATGGCAAGTCGCTGCGCATCGTCCACAGTCTTGAGCCCCTCAACGCCGTCACTATTGCACATTCCGGAGTCACGCCTACGCCTGAGCACCTTGCAGAACAGTTTGGAGGCCGCGCATGCGGTGGAATACTCGATCTCTACGTTGGATATGATGAACGCCTCATTGACGAACGTTCGCGAGACCTCACTACGTTTCAGACACCCTTTGGAGCCAAGCGCCTCGTCACCCTACCCATGGGATGGACGAACTCAGTCCCTATCTTCCACGACGACGTCACGTACATCCTCCAGCCTGAGATACCAGCGATTACAGTCCCCTATATCGACGACGTCCCGCTTAAAGGTCCCGCATCCGAGTATCTTGATGAAGATGGCAAGCCCGAGCATATCGCGAACAATCGCGACATCCGCCGTTTTGTCTGGGAACACTTCCAGAACGTCAATCGTATCTTGCAGCGCATGAAGTACTGTGGTGGCACGTTCTCTGGCACCAAGTCGATCATTATCAGTCGCGAGTTCACAGTTCTTGGCCATCGTTGTACCCCAGAAGGCCGCCGTCCTGACGAGTCCACTGTCTCAGTTATCCGCAACTGGGGCCCCTGCAAAGATGTCTCTGATGTTCGCGCTTTCCTTGGTACCATTGGAGTTTGTCGCATTTTCATCAACTCGTTCGCGAAACGCGCCCACGTCTTGACCCAGCTTACTCGCAAAGGTGTTCCATTTGAGTTTGGACCAGAACATATTGCCGCTCAAGAAGATCTCAAAGCAGCTTTACTCGCCTCACCAGCCCTTCGCGCCATCAACTACGAATCGCCCGACCCAGTCGTCTTAGCTGTTGACTCCTCGTTCATTGCAATAGGCTATATCCTAGCGCAAGACGTCGCGACCCCCAAGAAGACAGTTCGCTACATCAATCGCTTTGGTTCTATCACGCTCAATGACCGCGAACGACGCTTTTCCCAGCCTAAGCTCGAGATTTATGGCCTTTTCCGCGCACTACGCACCCTTCGCATCTATCTACTTGGTGTTCGCAACCTAGTTGTTGAAGTCGACGCTAGCGCTATCAAAGGAATGCTCAAGAACCCAGATCTCGTCCCTAGTGCAAGTATCAATCGATGGATCCTAGGCATTCTCATCTTCCATTTCAAGCTTCGCCACGTTCCAGGAGTACGCCATGGACCAGACGGACTTTCGCGACATAGACAAGAAGTTGAAGATACCTCAGCAGAGAAAGAACAAGATGACGGTTATGACGATTGGCTTGATAATATGCACGGATTCCTTCACATTGTCTATCCTTCGCCCTCTGCGTTCCGCTCTCGCATCCTAGCCGCGCCCTCCCACCCTCCCCGTACGTTCGCGACCTATGCCCTGACCGAGGACGGTCAAGACTTCAGTAAGGAGGAGGAGGAGCCCAAGCTCTCTTACGACGATGTCCCACGTTCCGACTCAGCTAGAGCCCACGACCTTCGCGTTCAAGCAGTCCACGATTGGTTGAAGAACCCAGAACGCCCAGCAGACTTGTCAGATTCCGAGTTCGCGACCTTTGTTCGCTATGCGACACGCTTCTTTGTCGACGAGACACGACTTTGGCGACGCAGTCTAGATGGTGCACACAAGCTTGTGGTACAGCCAGCTCAACGACTTCAAGTTCTTGCAGAATGTCATGATCGCGTTGGACACCGCGGAGTTTTTGCTACAAGATCGCTTATTCAAGAACGTTTTTGGTGGCCAGCTTCCGAAGCGGACGCCATGTGGTATGTCCGGAGCTGCCTCATCTGTCAGCAGCGTCAGAAGCGTCAAGTTCTCATTCCCCCGGTCGTCGCGACACCCGCTGCGCTCTTTGCAAAGATCTATATCGACACGATGCATATGCCAGTCTCTAACGGCTTTCGATATATTGTTCAAGGACGTTGTTCACTCACTCAGTACCCCGAGTTTCGACTTCTGCGTCGCGAAACAGCCAAGGCCATTGCAGATTGGGTTTTTGAAGATATCCTCTGTCGTTGGGGATCGTTAAGCGAGATTGTCACAGACAACGGAGGCCCATTCGTCAAAGCACTCGACTATCTGTCCAAGAAGTACAACGTTCGCCATATTCGCATCAGTGGTTACAATTCGCGAGCCAACGGTATTGTTGAGCGTGCACACTTTGACGTCCGTCAAGCATTGTTCAAGGCCTGCGATGGAGAACAGAGTCGTTGGTCTATGTCTGCGCACTCAGTCTTTTGGTCCGAGCGCCTCACTACAAGACGTCGCATGGGTTGCTCGCCCTACTTTGCAGTCACAGGTTGTCATCCGCTCATTCCCCTTGACATCTCCGAAGCAACGTACCTCTTGCCGCCGCCTACATCCATCCTTTCGACCACAGATCTTATTGCACGTCGAGCCATAGCCCTTCAGAAGCGACACGAGAACATTTCGCGCCTTCGTTCCAAGGTCTTTGCACATCGACTAGCAGCAGCTGAACGCTTTGAGCGTGAGCATGCCGCGACCATTCGCGACTTTGATTTCAAGCGTGGAGACCTTGTTTTGATCCGCCACACCGCCATTGAGAAGTCGCTAAACCGCAAGATGCGCCCTCGCTACCTAGGCCCTCTCATTGTCATATCGCGAAATCGCGGAGGCGCCTACCTTGTTGCAGAACTAGATGGTTCCGTCTTTGATCGACCCATTGCCGCCTTCAGAGTCATCCCCTTCTTTGCGCGCAAGCGAATTGAAGTCGACTTAGATGCCATTGACATTGACACTACTCGACTTCGCGAACTAGAGGCTTCACAGTCATTAGGAGACGACGACGATTTAGAAGAGATGCCAATAGCCGATGAAGACGATGTGGATATTCCTCCAGACGAGTCCTGATTTTCCCTTTGTTTGTTTTCTTTCCCTTTCCAGCATGCTTTGCATGGTTTCCCTTGTGTTTGATCCAGTTCTCTTCCTTTTGCTTGCACCATTGCCAGAGACCAAGAAGGGACAGTCACTATACGTTTTCAGCTCTTGTTTCCTTATCCTTTTTGCTTCCCCACCCACCACAGACCCCCAGCACTCCTTCGCCGACTCATACTCAACGCACGCGCTGACCGAGGACGGTCAGATCTTCAGTAAGGAGGAGGTGATACGCACCCAGCACGGGTGGCGTCTGTTTTCGCATTTTTGCAACATTCTATCGACCATCGCGACACATCGCAATCCAGCTCCAGTCAAGACGCTAGCACCCTTGTAGCGATGCAGGCCAATACCCCTTGTTGTTTCCATTGATTCTCTATCCACCAAGCCTTGCCAGACGTCCGCACAAGTCACCAAGTCATGTGTACGCACTTCCCAAGCCACCAAGACGTTCAGATCCAGCCACAGCACTCTGTGCACACATCGCGATGTCTCGCATACACATTCCCTTGTTGCCCTCAGCTCTCTACTCGTTGCATTCGTCTTCCACCTTGTCCCCAGTGCGCCCCAGCGTTGCGCAGCGCCTCGACACGTCACCCACAGGTCCCAGGGTCCGGTCTAGACGCAGTGTCTCAGAGCAATGGTCCGGTTTGATGGTTTCCGATATGTCGCGATCCGCATATCTCGGGGTTTCACATGGAGATAGCACAGCCTTGCGGTTCCGATACGTCGCGATGCCCGTTTTCTGATTTGTTCCGCCTTCTAGAATGTCTCACTATCCCCTTTCTCACTTTATGACTCACAGTAGCCACAGAGACGTGTTTCCCATGTATATCTGTTGGTAGCTAGGTCACTGTCCTTAAGACAACGACCAGACAATCCCCAGGGATCCCCCAGACAATCCAAGCGTCTTTTCCCCTCAGAGTCAGCGTCTCAAGCCTTTGCAACATCGTTTTATCGCGTTTACCATCGACCTCGACCTTCAACTTCGCAGCGCCCAAGATTATAGCCTTCACCTTCGCAGAGCCCACGTTTTCGAGCCTTCAACTTCGCAGAGCACATCGTTTTCACCTCGTCCAGCGCCATCGCGTTACGTCGCGATCTTCGTATCACCTTGTCCCCTCGTCCTCTCGCCCTAGCCCTCGTTCCCCCATCGCCTCAGCTCTCCAGTCAAGCTCGCGACGCATCGCAACACTTCGCTTCGCACCAGCAGTGTCGACTTTCGCCTCAAATTGCTTTGCCCATCGCCCCATCATCATCCCAGTTGCTTAGCGACTTCCCCCCAGCGTTCACGCCATCTCCGAGCCATCTGTAGGTCCTGGGACACGCCCCCAACCTGTTACTGTCTACCGCTCGACGCCCTAGGTGTTTGGTTTTGTGGTTTTGTTTGCCATCTGACCGCCTGTGCGCCGAGATAGGTCATCATTTGTGGAGCCCACCGCGTCGTTAACTCCAGGAGGAGCCCAAGCTCTCTTACGACGATGTCCCACGTTCCGACTCAGCTAGAGCCCACGACCTTCGCGTTCAAGCAGTCCACGATTGGTTGAAGAACCCAGAACGCCCAGCAGACTTGTCAGATTCCGAGTTCGCGACCTTTGTTCGCTATGCGACACGCTTCTTTGTCGACGAGACACGACTTTGGCGACGCAGTCTAGATGGTGCACACAAGCTTGTGGTACAGCCAGCTCAACGACTTCAAGTTCTTGCAGAATGTCATGATCGCGTTGGACACCGCGGAGTTTTTGCTACAAGATCGCTTATTCAAGAACGTTTTTGGTGGCCAGCTTCCGAAGCGGACGCCATGTGGTATGTCCGGAGCTGCCTCATCTGTCAGCAGCGTCAGAAGCGTCAAGTTCTCATTCCCCCGGTCGTCGCGACACCCGCTGCGCTCTTTGCAAAGATCTATATCGACACGATGCATATGCCAGTCTCTAACGGCTTTCGATATATTGTTCAAGGACGTTGTTCACTCACTCAGTACCCCGAGTTTCGACTTCTGCGTCGCGAAACAGCCAAGGCCATTGCAGATTGGGTTTTTGAAGATATCCTCTGTCGTTGGGGATCGTTAAGCGAGATTGTCACAGACAACGGAGGCCCATTCGTCAAAGCACTCGACTATCTGTCCAAGAAGTACAACGTTCGCCATATTCGCATCAGTGGTTACAATTCGCGAGCCAACGGTATTGTTGAGCGTGCACACTTTGACGTCCGTCAAGCATTGTTCAAGGCCTGCGATGGAGAACAGAGTCGTTGGTCTATGTCTGCGCACTCAGTCTTTTGGTCCGAGCGCCTCACTACAAGACGTCGCATGGGTTGCTCGCCCTACTTTGCAGTCACAGGTTGTCATCCGCTCATTCCCCTTGACATCTCCGAAGCAACGTACCTCTTGCCGCCGCCTACATCCATCCTTTCGACCACAGATCTTATTGCACGTCGAGCCATAGCCCTTCAGAAGCGACACGAGAACATTTCGCGCCTTCGTTCCAAGGTCTTTGCACATCGACTAGCAGCAGCTGAACGCTTTGAGCGTGAGCATGCCGCGACCATTCGCGACTTTGATTTCAAGCGTGGAGACCTTGTTTTGATCCGCCACACCGCCATTGAGAAGTCGCTAAACCGCAAGATGCGCCCTCGCTACCTAGGCCCTCTCATTGTCATATCGCGAAATCGCGGAGGCGCCTACCTTGTTGCAGAACTAGATGGTTCCGTCTTTG
This sequence comes from Auriscalpium orientale, assembly GCA_019915035.1. NCBI lineage: Eukaryota > Fungi > Basidiomycota > Agaricomycetes > Russulales > Auriscalpiaceae > Auriscalpium > Auriscalpium orientale. The sequence continues at coordinate 186,478 of JAHLMH010000033.1, read as the reverse complement.
ATCGACCCATTGCCGCCTTCAGAGTCATCCCCTTCTTTGCGCGCAAGCGAATTGAAGTCGACTTAGATGCCATTGACATTGACACTACTCGACTTCGCGAACTAGAGGCTTCACAGTCATTAGGAGACGACGACGATTTAGAAGAGATGCCAATAGCCGATGAAGACGATGTGGATATTCCTCCAGACGAGTCCTGATTTTCCCTTTGTTTGTTTTCTTTCCCTTTCCAGCATGCTTTGCATGGTTTCCCTTGTGTTTGATCCAGTTCTCTTCCTTTTGCTTGCACCATTGCCAGAGACCAAGAAGGGACAGTCACTATACGTTTTCAGCTCTTGTTTCCTTATCCTTTTTGCTTCCCCACCCACCACAGACCCCCAGCACTCCTTCGCCGACTCATACTCAACGCACGCGCTGACCGAGGACGGTCAGATCTTCAGTAAGGAGGAGGTGATACGCACCCAGCACGGGTGGCGTCTGTTTTCGCATTTTTGCAACATTCTATCGACCATCGCGACACATCGCAATCCAGCTCCAGTCAAGACGCTAGCACCCTTGTAGCGATGCAGGCCAATACCCCTTGTTGTTTCCATTGATTCTCTATCCACCAAGCCTTGCCAGACGTCCGCACAAGTCACCAAGTCATGTGTACGCACTTCCCAAGCCACCAAGACGTTCAGATCCAGCCACAGCACTCTGTGCACACATCGCGATGTCTCGCATACACATTCCCTTGTTGCCCTCAGCTCTCTACTCGTTGCATTCGTCTTCCACCTTGTCCCCAGTGCGCCCCAGCGTTGCGCAGCGCCTCGACACGTCACCCACAGGTCCCAGGGTCCGGTCTAGACGCAGTGTCTCAGAGCAATGGTCCGGTTTGATGGTTTCCGATATGTCGCGATCCGCATATCTCGGGGTTTCACATGGAGATAGCACAGCCTTGCGGTTCCGATACGTCGCGATGCCCGTTTTCTGATTTGTTCCGCCTTCTAGAATGTCTCACTATCCCCTTTCTCACTTTATGACTCACAGTAGCCACAGAGACGTGTTTCCCATGTATATCTGTTGGTAGCTAGGTCACTGTCCTTAAGACAACGACCAGACAATCCCCAGGGATCCCCCAGACAATCCAAGCGTCTTTTCCCCTCAGAGTCAGCGTCTCAAGCCTTTGCAACATCGTTTTATCGCGTTTACCATCGACCTCGACCTTCAACTTCGCAGCGCCCAAGATTATAGCCTTCACCTTCGCAGAGCCCACGTTTTCGAGCCTTCAACTTCGCAGAGCACATCGTTTTCACCTCGTCCAGCGCCATCGCGTTACGTCGCGATCTACGTATCACCTTGTCCCCTCGTCCTCTCGCCCTAGCCCTCGTTCCCCCATCGCCTCAGCTCTCCAGTCAAGCTCGCGACGCATCGCAACACTTCGCTTCGCACCAGCAGTGTCGACTTTCGCCTCAAATTGCTTTGCCCATCGCCCCATCATCATCCCAGTTGCTTAGCGACTTCCCCCCAGCGTTCACGCCATCTCCGAGCCATCTGTAGGTCCTGGGACACGCCCCCAACCTGTTACTGTCTACCGCTCGACGCCCTAGGTGTTTGGTTTTGTGGTTTTGTTTGCCATCTGACCGCCTGTGCGCCGAGATAGGTCATCAACGCGCTCCCTGGATCAAGGTCAGGCTTTCAGCACGTGTAGGCGGGCCGGGACATACCGATCGCTTGACACATAGGAATCCAAACCATCCCAGACAGCATAGACCGCCCAGCCACCTTTCCTCGGTTTCGGACCTCGCAGCTCCTCGACGATCCAGGTAGCCAGCAGTTCGCCATGGAGGTCCGGCGGTTGCGGCTTGTGCTGGGATGGGTCGAAATCAACAGAGCTGGGGTCCTCGTACCACGCGGGGTCCGCGTAGATCGAGGCAATGGGCGGCATCGTGATGGCCTCGCTTGACACGAGGACGAATGCATGCTCGAATGTGTCACACTCTCGCCATTGCAGCTCGGGGTCCAAAGTGCGCAGTAGGTCCACAGCAGACCTGTGTACTGGGGGTGAGTCTGAAAGTCCTCGGAGGGTTCGGCGCGCTCGCTACCTGACACAGTACACCCCACCGAGAGCGGTGTGCCAAACCGCATAGTACCTGCGTATGTCGTGGCGGGGTGCCGTGACATGGGCGCGCAGGATCGACGCGACATCGATGAGCGATGCGGACGGCATGACGGAGGGCAGAAAGGGCTGACTAGGGGGCGGTATGTAGAGGTGATTTAAAAAGCATTCAGGGCGGACAGCGTTCAACGAAATCCGATCAGCGTGGCATTCGGAAAGACCAAACAGGGTTGGTCCGCGCGTTCTTTCACTGTTGGATCCGATAGCGGTCACATGAAATTTCCCGAAGAGGCACAGGGTCTGCGGTCTATGCATATATCAGGCACCGGTCTAATTGAGTTTGCACCATGTCGTCTTGTTGTGGGTGAGAACGAGGACAATCCCCAGGAATGTCTACTCGGAGAAAATATGAAGGCTGGGAGATCAGAAGCGCCCTAAAGTGAAACCTCTTGATGGAGCCCCTCTTGATGGAGCCCCTCTCGAGATATGTGACCACGACGCAAGCTGGTGGCATGGGTTTGAAAGGGCATCGGTTCCCACCCCATATTTGGGGCAACATCGGGGGCACAGAAGTGATGCTTAGCATGGACTGTCAATTTACGGAGGCACTTGAGTAGCGTACCCGCGGGAGGGTGCGCCTCCCGCGTAAGGTGTCCGTCCAGGACGGACACGCCATGGCTGGCCTACCACCCGCGCGGGAGCATGCGCCTCCCTCGCACGGTGTCCGTCCGGGACGGACTCGCGTGCGTGGCCTACTATCTGCGCACGGCTACCTTCTCTCGGTGTCCGTCCGAGTCAGACACTGTGCCAAGCGACGCGGTGCCTCCCTCGCAGAAGTGAATGCCGACATCAAGGAGCAGAGAAGGCCGTTGCGAAGAACCCCGCTGGCGTCAAAATATCACTTTCTTTACCTCGGGCATTTGCCCAGTAATTGGGGGTTTGATAACCCGGAATTCGCCTCGAGGGCTGTAACCTTACTTGATGCATATACAGGAGCGAGCAGTATAGCCCGCAAGGCTGTGTGGGCATGGGAGGGCAAGCACGCGCAAAGTCTCCAGCGGGAGAGACCTTGGCGAGCAAGGGAACACTTCTTACTGATGGGAACACATGTGGACGCAACGGATAAGGCAACATCGCGGCTGGCGCATCGGCGAATGCGCGCAGGCAGATCGGCCTCGCTCAGGGTTGATTTGAGACCATATGTGTGGCAGGGGCCATCCAGGGATGATTTCAGGGGCGCCTGTGAGCCCTGAGCGTGGTAAGTGATTTTTCGAATAAAAGCGGGATAAAGCGTGTTGGGAAGATAAACACTAATATATCCCCAGGTTACCGTGCGTCCTTCTCGAACCCTTCTCTAGCCGCAATGCTGATGACGAGTTGCAATAGTCAAGAATGGCCTCAGAGTCACGTTTGGCGCCCGAAACACTTGGATATATATTCCTCCTCTTGAAGGAGGATGTGGAAGAATCGGAAGAACCGGTCGCAAGATGGGCGACGGTTCTGCTGGTATGCTGGCGATGGCACCGCGTTGGCCTTACCTTCAGCAAACTATGGGCCAAAGTCAACACCCGACATGGGCTGGCCACGGTGTCTAGCCATCTGGCCAGGAGTCGCGGCGCATTGATCACCATGATCGTAGAGCCCCCACGCGGAGATAGCATACTCGCGCCCGACATGATTCGACTGATTCGGTCCGCCCGAGAACGCCTGGAGGGCATCACGTTTTGGGTGGATAACGGTGCCGAAACGCTCGACTTGTGGACTCACCTTTCGATGGATCTTGTCGCGGTGCCGTTAAAGTCACTCACGCTTCAAGGAGGGTTCAACCCAGGATTGCGTGTGTCGGACGCACTACGGTTCTGCGGTGCCTTTGGGGGCCTGAGAACGCTCCAAGTTGAAGTGGAACTTTGCCTTGACCTCGACAGTGACCACGGAGTCGTGCAGACCATCACGCTGGCGAGACTAGAGTCCATGGAGCTTAGATGGCAGTCTCTTGCCTCTCTTCGCACGGGTTCCATGCTCATCTCGCACATCCAACACCCCTACACCTGCCAGCGCACAATCTTTGTTTGGCATGACATTGAGCCTGACAAACACGCGACCGAAGAGTTTATGCGAGTGTTGGCTAAGCCCCCCACTCAGATGGCGGCGACGGTAAGGATGTATCCAGTCTTGTTGCGGTGTCATGAACAACTGCTTGCAGGAAACGCACGAAGAGATCTCCTACGAGTTGTCCATAGATGAAGACCGGACGGCGAGCGGGCGCCCGTGGAAGATCACCATCAGCGCTGCACAGTTCGCCAACAATTCCTCCATCATCGTCGTCTCGAGGTTCTTGGGACACGGGATGGTTGTGCGCCTTGCCCACGCAGCCACGTCCGCGCTCACCCCCAAGATGGTTGGCCTGGTCTACAACATCGGCGACAGTTCGGCCGCTCCGTGGATATGGAGGAAATGGATGGCATCCGCCCACGCTCTGCGTACAGTGGAAGTCATGGGCCACAGCGCGATTGCATTCTGTGAGGCGATGGCCCAAGCGCCCTTGGACGGATCCTATATGCCCAGCTTGACAAAGCTGGTCATACGTCGAGTCGATTTCCCCCTGTACACCAAGGCGATGTTCCCGAAGGATGTTGACGTGTGGAGGAAGAGTAGGCCCAAGCAGCAGTTGTCCATCGAGGTCTGGCGCTCGAAGATGAGCAGAGACTTGGCAACGGCGTGGACGTTAGATGCTCCCGGGTTGAACATAAGAACGTACGACAGCGTGTACGTATCCGAAAAGTACATTAATGAGTCGTAGACCGATATATGGTCAATGACTTGTACATACTGTGAAGCTTTGTTGAGGGTTGCACAATATCGGATCAATGCTGCAATGACGCGACGCCAGGTTGCACTTGGCCCCTACACTTCGTTACATGCTGCGATTGACAACTTACCGTCCAGGATGGACGGTCACGCGCCGAGCGGGATCGTGAGTCTCCGCGTCCACGTGCAAAATGGCTACACAGCAGGTTAGCACCACATGGCTGTCCGTCCGGGACGGACACATGCAGGGGGGTGCTTTCATGCGAGCGTGATGCTGGCCCATCGACCGCGTCCGCGCCGGCCAACGCGGTCGCAGTAATGCATTGCCCTACGAGTGGCCGTCCCGGACGGACACTGCAGCACTCTGCCTGCTGACGACCAGGTACGCACCCCATGGCTGTCCGTCCGGGACGGACACACGCAGGGGGTGCTTCCATGTGCCCGTGTTGTCACCCGGCCCGTCGACGGCGTCCGGGCCTGCGAACGCGGTCGCAGCAATGCACCCCCCTGCGTGTGTCCGTCCCGGACGGACACTGCAGCGCTCTGCCCGCGTCGCGGACTGACATGGGGCAATATGCACGGCGGTCATGCCTGAGCGCGCGTCCGTCCTGGACGGACCCTTTCGATTGCCCAGCATGTACGTTGTACGCGTATGTGGAGGCGAGGTCTCTGAAACAGCCCGCAGAGGCGGGCAGGCTGTCACCGCTCGGCAAAACAAAGGCTGTATTTCAAGCTGATGGGTGTATTTCAACCCGATGGGTGTATTTCAACCCGATGATGAGCGCTACTGTACACAAAATTTCGAACACGAACTCGCAAGACAAATCAGTACCGCTGCCCTTTACACCTCGTCCACCCGCGATCGCTTGCCCGTCGGGGCGTCCTCTGGGCCACTCGAGGCAGACCGCTTCGATGGCGCAGCGCTGCCACGGCGACTGGCAGTGACCTTGACCGCGCTGTCATCGTTGGCGTCCCAGAAGTCAGGCCCCGTCGGAATGCGGATTCTGTCGGCTTTTCCCTCCACCCAATCTCCCAAGTCCTCCAGCCAGAGCGAAAACTTGGTGTAGCGCTGTATGGTAGGCTGGTTTGCCGCACTGCGCGCAGCCTGGAGATGGCGGTCTGCCATGGTGCGCAGGAGAGGGATGTAAGTCGGCCAGTATCCGACTGCGTTCGCTTGGGCCAACGCCTCGTCTTCATCTGGCTCCTGCTGATCAACCACACCGTCGTCTAGCTTGGGGTAGCCCTTTGCCAGTCCGTCCAGCAACGCTCGCTCGATCGCATCCTTGGCTGCGAGCTCTTTCTTGGCGGCCTCCTCCGCTGCGGTGGGCTTCTTCGCCGATGCGCGCGTGGTGCGCGTGGATCGCCTAGTCTCCTTCTGGGACGACTCCGCCTGTCTGGGGACTTCTTTCGCCTTGGCCCTCTTGCGCTTCCCTCCAGCCTCGGGGGCGGCGCCGCCGACGACGGGGGACGATCCGGCTGGCATTGCCCCTTGAACATCAGCGGCTGGACTCGAGGCGCGGGAGCCCGTGTGCGCAGGCGAGCCACCTCGCTCTTCGGGAGTAGCGGGGCGGGGAGATTCATTCCGAGGGGACGACTCACGCCGGTCATGAACGGACGGCTTCACGGCGGCTGATTTGTCACCAACGTGTTGATCCTCCGTCGCTTCACGCCGTTCATCAACGGACGGCTTCGCGGCGGCTGATTTGGCACCGGCGTGTTGATCCTCCGTCGCTTCGACTGCGGGTTCGTCGGCAGGTGGCGCCGCCTTGTCAGTTTTGCGAGACTTGCGCGGGCGGTTTGTAGCCTTCGCAGGCTCGGATTTCTGGACCGGCGGGCTGTCCTCATCCGACTCGATCTCGGGCTCTTCGCCAACGTCCTCAGCGGTGACCTCCTTCTTGGATTTGCGCCGTGGTCTCTTAGCCTTCGCAGGCTTACCGGTCGGGGTGTCCTCCTCCGGCTGGGCGTCCTTGTCCTTGTCGTCGTTGGCTTCCGCATCAACAACGTCCTCAGCGGACACCATCTTCTCTGTGCGATACTTAGCGGTTGTAAGAAACTCTTCGAGGTGGAGTGAGACTTACGAAACACGGGTTTAGAATTGGTGAAGACATCTTGGATGAAACCTTTGGCGAAAGACATGTTGTTGAGCCACACGTCCGGCGTCTGGTGCCCAATGAGACGATAGACATGGACCAGCTTGGACTGTGGTTGCCTCCAGAGACGCCCGATGAGCTGCTGATCGGACATGACAGACCACATCACATCCTGCGGGGCGCGTGTGAGCGTGAGGGACAGAATGAACAGGGCGGCATACCATAATGATGAGAACATTGGCCACTTGAAGATTGAGTCCGACAGTCCCAGCCTCCGATATGATGAGGACTCTTGTGGCTGGGTCATGGCGAAATTTGTCGAGGACACCATTGCGCGACTCAGCCGTCTGCCTGCCCGTCAGAGTGGTAAAGGGAATGTTGAGCAACTTCAATTGCTGTGCATAGGGATGAGCACGATGACGGACGGCAGAGGAAGTGTTCGAAGCTTACACGCTCCACACGCGGATGGTTCTGGACAAAGTATGAATAGATGACGACTTTGTCGGGGCTGACATCCGTTTGAGGCTCGTCGCCTTGAAGTGTTTCAGCCGTAGGCGGATCCGCATCGCAATTGGCTGCAGGAGTGTCAGTGACGCACAGCACGAGTTGACTGGAAGCGCATACCTTCTGGGAGAGCGTAATGTAGGCCGGCGAGAACGTGCTTATCCTGGAGGTGGTGGCGCAATATCTCCCCCATGCTGTCAAGCTTACGCGACGGGCGCTGCGTGTACTCATCCATTGTTTCGGGGAGGTTCTCTCCTCCAACACAATCGGGGTGCGTGCTCGCCTTTCGAATGGGGAGATAGAAATCCTATGGGAGCGTGAAACAATTAGCTATGGCCTTCATTACAGGATAGACAGGAGATAAAGGCACAAAACGCGCACTGCGTGTGAGGCATACGCGGCAGCGTCGCGGGTGACACGCCTTGCCCGCAGTGCATGCGCCGGGACGGACGGGCGGCGCCGCGCGTCTCGCACTCGCCCAGCACTGCAGCCGGCGCGGTGTCCGTCCAGGACGGACGCGCGGCGGCCGCGTCTCGCACTCGCCCAGCGCCTTGCCCGCAGGGCAGGCGGCGCGGGCTCGCACTCGGCCAACCAGCAGTGCAGGCGGCGCAGTGTCCGTCCAGGACGGACGCGCGGCGGCCGCGTCTCGCACTCGCCCAGCGCCTTGCCCGCAGGGCAGGCGGCGCGGGCTCGCACTCGGCCAACCAGCAGTGCAGGCGGCGCAGTGTCCGTCCAGGACGGACGCGCGGCGGCCGCGTCTCGCACTCGCCCAGCGCCTTGCCCGCAGAGCAGGCGGCGCGGGCTCGCACTCGGCCAACCAGCAGTGCAGGCAGCGCAGTGTCCGTCCAGGACGGACGCGAGGCGGCCGCGTCTCGCACTCGCCCAGCGCCTTGCCCGCAGTGCAGGCGGCGCAGTGTCCGTCCAGGACGGACGCGCGGCGCCCCACGTCTCGCCCAGCGCCTTGCCAGGCGGCGCGCGTCCCGCCCTCGCCTTGCCAGAAGTACAGCCGGCGCAGTGTCCGTCCAGGACGGACGGGCGGCGCCCCGCGTCTCGCGCTCGCCCAGCGCCTTGCCAGCAGTGCAGGCGGCGCCGTGTCCGTCCAGGACGGACGGGCGGCGCCCCGCGTCTCGCGCTCGCACAGCGCCGTGCCAGCAGTGCAGGGCGGCGCAGTGTCCGTCCGGGACGGACGGGCGGCGCCCCGCGTCTCGCACTCGCCCATCGCCTCGTCAGCACGTCGAAAACATCATTGCGGCTCTCGCACCCGCTCACCGCATCGCCGGCACGAGCCGCTCACCACGGCGCGTCCGTCCAGGACGGTCAATGGGGGTTCAACGAGTCTGACTTACAAGTCTGCCTGGGTTCTTGATGCCGTGTTCGCTCTGGAGTTGATCCGCTGCGACTTTCTCCAGCTCAACCAGCTCCCACTCATGTGGCTTCCGGACCACCAGGTGTTCACGGTATGGGTACAGCCCAGAGATGGGCAATCCGTCCGGTCCAAGGGACTGACCCGTGCGACGAATCACACAGCCTTCGAACGCATCACGGATTTCGCCCACCACGGCCTGAACCTTCTCCTTGTGATGTCTGCCGTATCCCGCGCTGGTCTGGCCCGTCAGCGTCCTGGTCAGTACTTGTTCAGCGGGCACGGGTTGGTTCTTTCCCTCCCTCCGGTCCGCGGCAGCAGCCGAATTCATTTCCTTCTGCCATTGCTTGATCCTGTCCACGCAGTCGTCAGAGAACGCGGAGAGGCCAATTGCGCGGCCAAGATTGCACAGATCCTGCGGAATGAGGTTAGGGCGGCGTGTGGTCGTAGCAGCGTAGATAGTCACCTGGGGATTGGTCTGAACGGGGGTCGCTGTCATCGCAACGAAGGCGCCGGACCTGGCTTGGATTGCCCGACCTGCCATGTACATCTGGTTGACCTTCCGCAAGGCATGGGCTTCGTCGAATGCCGTCGCTGCGAATGTTTCTCCCATGATGGTATGAGGAAGCTTCTTCGTAATGCCGTAGTCGAAGCGTGGGGTGAACATGTTGCCCCTAGCGTTAGCCCTCATGACGTAGCGGAAGTCGGATACGGCGGCCTACTCGGCATCAGCTCTGATCGTCACGGTGGAATGAGTGGGGATTACCGAAGACGACATCAGCAGGATCGTGTTCATGTAGTTCGCACCTGTCCTGGCTTTGATGTCGTTCAGCGCACCTAAGCGCTTGGCGGTTTCACCGGTGATTGCCTGGACGACCAGCGAGTCGGGGCGGAGGAATCTCGCGGCCTCATGAGCGACCTGATTGACGAGGCCAGGCGGAACTACCATCAGGAAGGGCGCGGCGGGCACGCGGCCTAATTGAGAGGGACCATTTGGGCCCCCGAACTTCTTCCCCGCTGCTGGGAATAAGTAACGCGCAGGGCGCATAATATGTCTCTCCACTCACCAAATTGCCCTGGGTACGGTCGGCCTTGCCGGCACTCGTCCCGGTACCACGTGAGCATGGCAAAGAAACCGAGGACTTGCAGCGTCTTGCCCAGACCCACGTCATCCATGAGGAGGACTGGTTTACCCTCGAACGCGCAGTCTAGCATTTTGCAGATGCCGACAAGTTGGTGCCAGTGCGGCACCAAAGGCACGCCATTGCTCTCCGACGCAAACCACTCCGGATGGAGGGAGGGTACTCTGGTGCCTTCAACGTCGACCCTCTCGTTGAAGTACGGCAGTCGACCCTGCGTGATACCGAGCGCTTTCCATAGTTGGGCCACGGTGTAATCCTTGTAAAGAAACACGCCGGTCCAGCGTGGATCGTTCGGGTCGCCAACGACTTCCCCCTCGATTGCAACTGGCACGGGGTGGTCGGTCGTGTCTTCGTCGGGATCCACGTCGCGAGTGATATGACGCGCCCAGGGGATGAGGTCGCCAGCGCCCCGGCTGGCCGCCAACTTTTTCAACTGTTCGCGCATGAGTTTCGGGAGCTCTGCAAGGACACATTATATCGTCTGCTTGTTCAATAACTCGGGCACTTACTGGTAGTCCTCTCGACCTCATCAGGATCGAGGCCGGCCAAGATGTCGCGCAATTGCTCCTTCCTCCGGTTCAAGATCGCTGCTGCCTCACCGTCCTGGAACTTGTTGACGATGGACATGAGTCGATCGGCCCGGACGAAGAACTCGCGGATGCCTTTCGCCGTCGCCTTCCCTTCGACAATGCCTGAAAGGGTGCAGCATGAGCAAAATGAACGTACAGTCGGACGCGTCGACATACCAGCCCATTGAACATCGAGCTCCCCCTCGAACTTCTTGCGAGTGGTTTTCATGCGCGCATATTGGGTCCGCAGCGCATCCCACACATTGGTAACGATACAAGCGACGAACTTGCGTACACCCGGGACAAGCAAGGGCGTCAATGCGGTCGTTGCAACGAAAGCTTCGTCGCCGAAGAGGCTGCGGGCGATGTGCTCGAAGTTCACTTGTCCATACTCTCCCTGCGGAGGGAACTGTGCGCGTGATCGGTGATGACGTCGCGGGGATACCGGGGAACTCACCGTCGTTAATCCCAACGCAGCGATCTGGGCATAGGGATGCGTTCCATCCTCCTCCATGATTTGCCTAACGTCCTGCGCCACGTTCCAACTCTTCCAGGCCTTGGTATGCCACGTCTGCACAATCACCCTGCCTTCATTGAACTCGTCCTTGCGTGGCCTCATAAAGGCAAGCCCCTCTTTGGCCGCAAGCGGCGTCGGCGGGTCCCGATCGTCGCCGCGGTAATGCTTGACAAACGCACGAGCAGCGGCCAGTTGCGCTGTAGACGTGTCGGGCACCATATCAGGGGTCGCTTCCTCAGCCCATGGCGGAATATCGCCGCCGGTGCGGCTGCGCCAATCCTCGCTTTCGAAGAAAAGCTTGGTCGGGAGGGTGAGGGTAGCGAGCACGTTCGTAAAAGACGGCATGGGGGGAAAAGAGAGGACAAGGGACCTCTCCGCCATGCTAGTTATATACTGCTTGAGTGATGGCATTTATAAGCCGATGATCCCCCTAACAGCGATCCGCATGCGCCAAAAAAGGCACCCGGAGACGGAAGAAGCGTACGAAGTGGCGCGATCGTCGCTTCCCGCCCTTGCGGCTAAAAACAGCTTGGCGTCAGGGCGGCGGCAGCCCAGTGCAATCGGTGCCGAGTGAAAGATGTGCAGTCCGTCTGTTGCTCTTTCCTCGATCGGTTCCTGCCTGTGCGATCAGCGTTGAATGCTGATAGGAGTGAAAGGTTATCGTGTCCGCTCTCAAGGAAAGGCTCGCGGCGTCCGTCCGGGACGGACACGGCGAGGGCGGCGGCTCCGCACAGCGCAATCAACGCTGACGGAGGTCCGTTGGAAACACTGACCACATTCCGGCATTGCGCGCTGTGTCCGTCCGGGACGGACACGGCAGGGGCGGCTACTCCGCACAGCGCAATCGGCTAAGAGTTCCGTGGGGCATCCATCGTATGGGGCACACTGCCCTGCGGCTGTCGCTGCGTCCGTCCGGGACGGACACGGAGGGGACACCACTCGGCATGAGGCTGTACTGCACTGAGCTGCCCAGCCTGAGCCGACCTGTAGCGTGTGTCCCTGCCGCATGGAAAGAGGCCACGGAATGACAGCTAACGAAGGGAGCCTGACCCGTCGACACGCGAGCAGAGGGTTCGAGTTGCACTTCCTGCCGTCTCCTGCCGTCTCCCAACCACACTTGTGTTACCGTGCGATCGGCTGCATTTCGGCACAAGTCGACTCCGGTCGGAGTCTCAATAAAACAGCCCAAGTCAGTGGGCCAGAGGGATCCCATATAAGGCCCAAACAACAGACAGGAGAAACGCCACCCCCTCTTCCACAACGCGGTCGTACGCTTCGTGTACTGACCCAGTCCTAAACCACATTGTGCACAACGCAGGTGGGCACGATTCGTGTACTGACCCAGTGTTGTTTTTTGCTGAGATCTGGTCTCCGTAAGTGACATGGTGCAGACATCCATCGACAGCCTGGCCCCCGAGTTATTAAGCAGCGTGTTCCGGCATCTGGTGCGGGATCGGGTCGACGTGCTGTCCCGGTTACGCACAGCGACCAGCGTAAGCCAACGATGGCGTCGGATCGCGATGGACGACTCTCAACTTTGGAGCCACATCGAGGACGAATATGGCGAGGAATGGGCGATCCAGTGTTTTGCGCGATCGCGGGCCCACCCGATCGACTTTATCGGCACGAGCGACATGGGCCCACGACTCTCGGCCATGCTGGTTGAGCACCAAAGCCGCCTGCGCACGCTGGTTTGTGTGGTGCATCGAGGAGGGCGGGGTGAAACCCCTGCTGTTGAGGAAACTCACAGGACCTGCACCGCTGCTGGAGTGCCTCACCATGGGTCACCGGGTTAGGGAGCAGCCGCTGCGGGCGCCGAAGGTACGATGTCTTGCCGGCTTCCTGTCAAAAGGAACACCCCTGCTCCGCAGCATGAACTGGAACGATGTCTGGTGGCCGGACTCTGTGCCCGGCGCCGAGCAATTGGTCTCATTCCGATTGCGGGCCGGAGAGGGGCCGTTTCGGGCCGCACCAGTGACCCGCGACGTTGAAGCCATCCGACTGTTGAAACAATTCGTCCACTTGGAGACCCTTGACATTGAGGTCCACCTCGCACACACCGCCATTTTCGAGGCAAGCGAGCCGATCATGTTCCCCCACCTTTCCAGGCTTCAAATATACGCGCCGCGATTTGGAATTTTTGCGGCCGGTCGGTCCATCGTTCGGTTCATGGGCCACATGCGCTTTCCGGTAACCTGCCAACGAACATTCGTTCTCGAAGGAAGCCGCGGGGAGGCGGAAACCCTGGCCTCCATGGTGTTCCCACGCCAAATGATCGGGTACGTGACCTGTGTACGTCGAGCAGGGCAGACCCTGACAGACAGCAGCACCCAGCCAGTCGCCGATGACTGTGCTCTTGGCAGAGGATGACATCCGACGCCGGCGCATCATGAAACTGGAGAACGACTGCGAGAAATGCATCATCGATCCCCCGCCCAGGGTTCGGCTTGGCCAAACCTCTCCCTGGGCCTGCTCGCACACAGGAACATAGCAAGTCTCCACTATTCTTGGAATATCATTGGACATCCAGACAGTGGAGCCAATTTGTCACGTCAGTCCCTGGGCTGGTGAATGTGACCGTGAAGTCGCGCCAGGCAAAGTCGCTTATAGCCTCAATGTGCGCCGGCCCATGCCTTTCCTCGCTGGCACTGGTCACCTTTGAAGATTGGGCAATTGTACTCCCGAGTCAATCTGTCGAGGTGTTGGAGTGGCTACAGTCGGGTACTGGGGGGCGCCAGAGCGAACAGTCATTTTCAGGCGTTGCTCGGTGGGCGAGAGGGACGTCAAGGAGTGGGGCAGACTTGCCTCGGAGGGAATAAAGCAGTTGACGTTTATAGATTGTCTTTGCTATGGGTCTCTCGGATCTGAAGGTCGTGTGGTAGTATCGTAGTGTAGTACTGTTCCCTTGCGTTATCGCGCTGCCTGGTAGCGTGTGGCTTGACAAATTGCCTCGTCGCAAGAGGTGAAGCCTTGCGGCACCCACAGTTATCGATTCGAGGGGACCGGCCGTAGGTCGACGGGTTTGAGATGGACGGGTAAAATGGTGAATGTCACCCATCGGACATGAAAGATTCGTCAGATCAAGTTGAGGGACGACTTCTGTCCGGCAGGATGCGCGCGCGTTCCGCCCATATCACAAGTGACAAACTTGCGTGATGCGGTTGTTGACGTGAGATCGACGGTGCCCTGCCCATTTAGCAGGGAACACACAACGGGCCTGGCACGGTTGTTGAATGGGATTGACTATTCCGACCGTCCTGGACGGGCGCGGACGCGGCCCGGACATGGCGCGCGTTCGGCTTTTGTGCCCAGCCGACACACACTTGCCTGAGGCGTGACATCCACAACTCCGTCCGTCCTGGATGGACGCGCACGCCCATGGCGCACCCCACATACATTGCCTGAGGTGGTTGTTGGGATGAGATCGACGATTCCGGCCGTCCTGGACGGACGCGCGCGCACATGGCGCATATTCGGCTTTTCTGCCCAGCCGACACACACTTGCCTGAGGCGGTTGGTGACATCACATCGACGATTCCGTCCGTCCTGGGCGGACACCCCCGCGCACATGGGCCCCCTAACCGCCCCCTTTGACTAGGCGGTTGTTGAAATGAGATCGACAACTCCGTCGTCCTGGACGGACGCGCGCGCACTGGCGCATATTCGCCTTTTCTGGCCGCCACACGACATGCCTGAGGCGGTTGGTGACATCACATCGACGATTCCGTCCGTCCTGGACGGACGCGCGCGCACATGGCGCATATTCGCCTTTTCTGGCCGGCCCACACCACATGCCTGAGGCGGTTGTTGACATCACATCGACGACTCCGTCCGTCCTGGACGGACGCGCGCGCACATGGCCCATCCGACGCCCCCTTTGTTTGAGGCGGTTGTTGCGACCGTCCTGGACGGACGCGCGCGCACATGGCCCATCCGACGCCCCCTTTGTTTGAGGCGGTTGTTGCGACCGTCCTGGACGGACGCGCGCGCGCATGGCCCATCCGACGCCCCCTTTGTTTGAGGCGGTTGTTGCGACCGTCCTGGACGGACGCGCGCGCGCATGGCCCATCCGACGCCCCCTTTGTTTGAGGCGGTTGTTGCGACCGTCCTGGACGGACGCGCGCGCACATGGCCCATCCGGCGCCCCCTTTGTTTGAGGCGGTTGTTGCGACCGTCCTGGACGGACGCGCGCGCACAATGCCGATTCTACACCGAATTGCCTTGCATTGTTCGTTCATCGCATCTGCGAAGCAAAAACCGATGTAAACAAAAGTATTATTTGATACGGCGTTGCCAGGGCCGGCGGTGTCCCTCCTGGCCGGGCCGACACGGCGTTGTGGCCGGACAGACACGGCGCGCGCCGGCGGGCTCTCAAACAATATTATTTGTCGCCGCGTTGCCCGGCCCTGCCGCGTCCGTCCTGGACGGACATGCACGACGTCCTGGGCGGAGAGACACGGCACGCGCGGCCGGTGCAGCAATGGTTCGTCCAAGACGAACACCACGTTGCACGGCTGTTCTGCGTCAAACAATGATATGTGTCACCGCCTTGCCCGGCCCTGCGCGTCCGTCCTGGACGGACATGCACGGCGTCCTAGGCGGACAGACATGGCACGCGCGGCATCGCCATTCTGCGGTCGCACCGGCAAAGCCAAAAGCCATGCAAAAAAAAAGGTGCTCACACTGCGTTGCCAGGCCCTGCGGTGTCCGTCCTGGACGGACAAACATGGCGTTCTGGCCCGTCGCATGGCGACCATCTGCAAAGCCAAAAATACATTCAACAAAAGCAGTATTTGATACTGCCTTGGCAGGCCCATCGGTGTCCAGACAGCATGCTCGGCCGACGAGCCATACCCCCGGCAATGTGCGCGCATCTGCTGCACGGTCCTGTTAGTCCGGGCCGGGCCACGTGGGTTGGGACCGCAGGTGCGGACGGTCGGAAAGTGGCGAGGCATGCTGTTCTCACGTCAATCCACTGTCAGCTGATATCCCACCGGGGTGTCTGTCCACCCGGTGCTTGAGCCATCGGCACGGTCCCGCCCCGCGGGGCCCGACAGGTCACCGGCCACAGGGTGTTCCCACCACCTCAATTCACCTCCAGGTCAGCGGATATCCCACTTAGGGCCCCGACGTGTCCATGAAAACCAAGCCAACATTGTTCGAAACAAATACAAGTACATGCTACCTAGACGACGCGCGACCACCGAGCTCAACCGACACACGACACACACTGCACGAGACCACAACACCGCCGACAGACACAGGTTTCTTCATGCCGCGGACACACCAGCGGCGGCGAGCGGCGGCGGGTCTAGTCGCCCTGTGTCGTTCATCAGCCGGCACTCTGCCTAAAAGGGGTTGGAGGAAACGCTCACCGTGGCCGACACCGTGACCTGGAGGGGTGCGCCCCCGGTGTAAGGGCCGCCGAGGATGCGGAGGGCGCGAACTATGGCGTCCGCGACAGGGACCCACCCCATCCCGTCGGCAATGTTGGTCACATAGATGGTGGCCTCGAAGTAATGGTTCCCCTTCTCGCAGATGGAAGCGGGTGCGGCGGCTCTGCGCGAGCTGCGAATCACTGTTTTGTTGGATTCGCAGACTGACAAGAATTGGAGGGTGAGCAAGCGGGCGGAGTGGGGAGGTACAGTGCGTACGAGAGGCCATCGACGCTGATGGTGATGGAGTCGTCGGAGGTGACGAGTGACTGCAGTTGAGTCTGGTGAGGTTGTCGGCTACGCCAACAAAAATTTCATCAGGCAGGCGGGGCATGATGGGCAAGAGCAAGGGATGGCGTGCTCCCTCGAATCGCTCAGGTGCCTTAAGTACATGGATCTATTATTGCAAGGTTCTGACAGCGGAGTCGGAAGCTGAGTGCGAAGCAGATTTCGGTCTCGGAACTTTTACATTCGGACCTTCCCTCCGACCATAATCTTGCCTACCACCTCTCTACGCCGGACGTCCGTCAAGGCAGACAAGGCAATGCAGCCATACATCTGGCAGGATGATCAGCTCGAAGCCCTTGCCCAGAGGCACATCTCATTGACCGAGAGGACACAGGTGATGCAGTACATACGTTTCTCAACTTGAATAACCTCCTGACTTGTCGATGCGTAGAACTGGGCATCAACTGTGGTGTTTGCGGACGGATATGAGGGCCAGGAGTATGTGATCAAGGTCGTCGAGCGCGACTCCGAGGAGCTATCCATCCTGCGCATCCTCTCCCACCTGCCTCACCGCAACAACCGCACCCTTGCTGCAGAGATATTGCAGTGTAATTCTACAGCGATAATTGTCATGCCGCGGATGTCAATAGACCGCGATCTTATGAAGCTCTGGTGCGAGCCCCAATGGAGTTTCATGAATGTTATTGAGCAACTCATTGAGGTATGATTATTGTCTGCCACAATGTTGTACATACATATATCTGACTGAGAAACCTCATCATTCTTTTATAGGGAGTGCATTTCATGCATCGTAACAAGATAGCTTACATTGTGGGCATCCTCGAAACATTGGGGTGACTTTGCTCATGTATTGCCCACCAGGATATTGCACTGTCCAACATTGTGTTCAACAAGCAGGGGAATAAGGTCTACTTCATCGACTTCGGTTCTTCTCGATGGTTGCCAAACTACCGACGGGGTGAGACCGTGATTGTGGACCCAATCGAGGCGCATCACCTCCCTAAAGACAAGGCGAATGCTCGTGACCCATTTCAGCTCGACGTTTTCGCCTTGGGATGCACGATCTTGCGAATGTTGAGAGTCAGTCCTTTTCTTCTGCCTCGGTCGGACACGGAATTATTTAAACAAAACTTGCCTAGGCATGCAACAAGACCGGTCCAGAGGTCGCTTGTCTGAGCGCATTTGGCCGGGATTTGTCTGTGGAGGCTGCGTGCAAACGTCCCACTATAGAGGCAACCATGTGGGGGTTCAGGGCCCTGAAGATCTGGTTAGCAGCCACTTCTTGGCTGCCCCGTGTAGCCCCAGATCGTATATCGTAAGTCCGCTCACCACAGAGGATGTCCTGCGCCTGACACCCATCTAGGACCTTCATCATCGTTGGCGGTTGGAAGGTCATCTGGGGTGCAGTGCAGAGGTTGCCGCTCTAAAGTGTGGGGTTGCGCTTTTCGGTTGCAGTCATATACGTATGTAGGGCTTGTCGACGGGTGCGACCGCAATATTTCATCACCTTGCCAGGGCTCGCCTGGCCATTCTCTGCTCATGTCGGCCCTGAACAGACAGACGCGGCACGCGCGTTTCTTCCAGGAGCGTTCGTTCGTCCAGGACGAAAACCACGTCGCACAGTTTGAGATCTGCAGAGCGAGTACTCGTTCAGAAAAAGAAGTGCTTGATGCGCGTTGGCAGGCCCTGCGGGTTCCGTCCTGGACGGACACACGCAGCAGGTGCAGCAGTGGTCGTCCAGGACGAACACCGCGTCGCACGGCTGTGCTGCAATGCTGCGTTGCCAGGCCTTGCGGTGTCCGTCCTGGACGGACAGACACGGCGCGCGCCTGCGGGGGCAGCAGTGTTCGTCCAGGACGAACACCACGTCGCACCGCCGTTCTGCGCTCGCAACCGCAAACCCAAATCCCATGTAAAAACAGTATTATTTGATAGAGCGTGGGGAGGCCCTGGACGGACAGACACGGGCGGAGGAACACGGCACGCGTCCGGTGCAGTGTCCGTCCAGGACGAACACCACGTTGCACCGCTGTTCTGTGTAAAACGATCTTATTTGTCACCGCGTTGCCCGGCCCTGCCGTGTCCGTCTGGACGGACATGCACGGCGTCCGGAGCGGACAGACACGGCACCCGCGTCCCGTGCAGCAAGCAGCGTTCGTCGCTGACCTGCCTGGCCCTGCGGCTTCAGACAACGCCCCGCAGTCTTCCTACACACCTGAAGGGAATGACCACGCGGGTGCTACAATGAACTGGGTCGTCGCCTGACAGTGTCCGTCCCGGACGGACACTCGGGGCGTTCCTGGACGCAGGTGCATCGTCGTGCGGGCGTCCGTCCCGGACGGACACCACCCCATGGCCTAAGCTTGAGCGCCACTGCTCAGCGCGCTCAGATGTAAGGGTCTGGTGCAGTCCTCAACCGTGTATCTACCGCTCAAAAAAACTCGATTGGTTGGTCGCATGATGAACCGTCATCACCGCGTCACCGTGCCCACCATGTTCGGATCAATCCAAGACGGCCGAACATATAGGACAGCCACCCTGCCTGATGGCGGTACAACATCTCCTTTCCAACAGAAGCTAAACGACTTCTACCTAAGCCACCTTTACCGAGTAATCTTATTGCGCCACTTCTCGATTTTTAGCCCTGGAGCTATGACCTCCCACGTCGCGAGGATCCCCCTCGTCATCTTGCATCTCACAACCTCAACCGAAAACGCATCCCGCACCCGAGTCTTCCTCCACACATCGACATCCTGAGGGAACGTCGCTGTCGCTGCCGGGGAGCGAGTAAAGTCCACCACGTAAATGACCAACATTTCCAGGCTGGGCATGTACGAACCATCCCTTGGCGCCTTGCCCATTGCCTGACAAAAAGCAATGGCGTTCTGTCCCTCGAGCTCCACCGTGTTCAGGGTGTATGCTGATTGCAGCCATGTCCTCCACATCTTGTCCGTGGTCGAGATTTCGCCCACCATCAATACCAGCGTCTCCATCTTCAGCCCGGATAACGCAGCAACAGCAGTCCGCACAATTCTGTGATGGCGCACAGGGACAACAATGTGGCAGGGCACCTCGCCACCCTGCTTGTGGGCGAGTATACCGATCTGCATCATGCCCGGGGCCATTTTTGGTGTCGACTCGACAGTCAAGTGATACGTGATATCTTCGTCGGCCTGCTGAAAAATAGGTTCAATTCTGTATTGATTACATGGCGATACAGAACTTGAGCCCGACCTTTCTCATTTCAGTGGGAGGATTAACCATCATCCGGATGAACTCCTTCTCCACGTCCCAGGTTTGGAGCAACTCCGGGAAACCATGGGCCTTGAACATAAACGCGCGTGTACAGCTAGACGGGTGGTGGATGTGCGAGATGAGCGTGATGGCCATCCCCAAGGAATTGCCCCTTATATCGAACCACTCCAGGTTCGCCAAGGTGATGGTCGGAATGGCGTCTTCGGAGCGAAAGCCAATGTGCACTTCAAGGTGTGTCAGCCCCGCAAATGCCCCGCAAAACCGCAGCACCTCCGACATGCCCAACTCCCTATAGAACCCGAGCCGGGGTTGGAGTAGGAGTGACTTTAGCGGCCCTGCAACAACCCCCTCCGTCGACAAACGACTCAACAATTTGGTAGTATCGGCACTGTCCGACACGACGACCGTGAGGTTTTCGAGGCGATTTTTTGCAGAGAGGACTAAGGCGACCATTCTTTTTGACAGGACTTGGCGCCGGCGGTTTGGCGCCACGATCAGGGTGATCAATGCGCCACGGCTTCTCTTGAGGTGCATCGCCACCACATCAGGACCATGCCGTGTGCGAACGTTCGCCCACAGTGCGGCCAAGTTGACCGCAACGTGGTTCCAATGCCTGCACACCAGCAAGACCGCCGTCCAACTTCCAGTCCGTTCTTGCGACTCTTCCACCATGTCCTTTAGGAGGAGGAATATGCCTCCCAGCGTTTCTACCGCCAGACGTGAGGGCATTCTCGTTCACTATACCACCACGTTAGCATCACCCATGGAAAGGCTTGGAAGCCCTACCGTGGCCGGGGTTTAGAGAGGGGGAGGAAAGGACAACCCGGTCCCAGTTTTTGTTTCTTATAAGACATGGATTGCCCAATGTCTCACCTTTCTGCGGTAATGCCATCAAGGGTCTCTCGCCAATCGTATATTGAGCGTCCCTGGCGCCTGCCGCAGGGTCTTGAAGTCGACCCTGACATAGGGACCGTCCCGGACGGACACGGGCGCGGCGGCTCCCATGAGTCGCAACGCAGTAACAAATTATACGGTTTTACATGGGTTTCAGCGTTGCAGCAGAACGGCCGTGCGACGCGGTGTGGGTCCTTGTTCGTCCTGTACGAACACTGCTGCGCCGGCCCCGCGTGCCGTGTCTGTGCGCCCAGGACGCCGTGCATGTCCGTCCAGGACGGACGCGGCAGGGCCGGGCAACGCGGTGACAAATAATATTGTTTGACGCAGAACAGCCGTGCGACGCGGTGTTCGTCCTGGACGAACACTGCTGCCCCCGACCTTTTGGCTTTGCCGGTGCGACCGCAGAATCGCGATGCGACGTGGTGTTCGACCTGGACAAACACTGCTGCCCCCCGCATGGGCGCGCCGTGTCTGTCCGTCCAGAACGCCGGGTTTGTCCGTCCAGGACGGACACCGCAGGGCCTGCCAACGCAGTATGAGCGCCATTTTTTTTGCACGGCTTTTGGCTTTGCCGGTGCGGCCGCAGAATGGCGGCCATGTGAGGTGGTGTTCGTTGTTGGAGGAACACTGCTGCATATGCGTCGAACACGGCTCACCCCAGTTGTTTGCGCTGCCCAGGAGACTTGCGGCGCTCAACATCGCATCAGAGGGCACACATGCAGGTTGCATGGGATGCCCAACACAGTGGGTCAGTAGGTCCAAGGCTGTGCTGGAGGGCTATGTTGTGCGTGTCCGTCCAGGACGGACGCTGGAGAGGCCCGGGGGCGTGAGACATGAGCAAGATCGCACGCGCAGCCCTGGCGTTCCCGATTCAATCGCCAGAGGGCGAGGCGGCGAGGTGTTCGTCCTGGACGAACACTGCTCGCCCGGTCCTTGTGCGGGAGCGCGGCGTGCGCGATTCAATCGCCAGAGGCCACGGCGGCGCGGTGTTCGTCCTGGACGAACACTGCTCGCCTGGGCCATGTGCTGGAGTGCTATGGTGTGCGTGTCCGTCCAGGACGGACGCTGGAGGGGCCCGGGGGCATGAGACATGAGCAAAATCGAACGCGCAGCCCGGGCGTTCCCGATTCAATCGCCAGAGGGCGAGGCGGCGAGGTGTTCGTCCTGGACGAACACTGCTCGCCCGGTCCTTGTGCTGGAGCGCGGCGTGCCCGATTCAATCGCCAGAGGCCACGGCGGCGCGGTGTTCGTCCTGGACGAACACTGCTCGCCTGGGCGACGTGCTGGAGTGCTATGGCGTGCGTGTCCGTCCAGGACGGACGCGGGTGAGGCCCAGGGGCGTGAGACATGAGCAAAATCGAACGCGCAGCCCGGGCGTTCCCGATTCAATCGCCAGAGGGCGAGGCGGCGAGGTGTTCGTCCTGGACGAACACTGCTCGCCCGGTCCTTGTGCTGGAGCGCGGCGTGCCCGATTCAATCGCCAGAGGCCACGGCGGCGCGGTGTTCGTCCTGGACGAACACTGCTCGCCTGGGCGACGTGCTGGAGTGCTATGGCGTGCGTGTCCGTCCAGGACGGACGCGGGTGAGGCCCAGGGGCGTGAGACATGAGCAAAATCGCGCGCGCAGCCTTAGCGTTCCCGATTCAATCGCCAGAGGGCGAGGCGGCGAGGCGTTCGTCCTGGACGAACACTGCTCGCCTGGGCGATGTGCTGGAGTGCTATGGCGTGCGTGTCCGTCCAGGACGGACGCTGGAGGGGCCCGGGGGCGTGAGACATGAGCAAAATCGAACGCACAGCCCGGGCGTTCCCGATTCAATCGCCAGAGGGCGAGGCGGCGAGGTGTTCGTCCTGGACGAACACTGCTCGCCCGGTCCTTGTGCTGGAGCGCGGCGTGCCCGATTCTATCGCCAGAGGCCACGGCGGCGCGGTGTTCGTCCTGGACGAACACTGCTCGCCCGGTCCGTGTGCTGGAGCGCGCGCGCAGCCCTGGCGTTCCCGATCCAATCGCCAGAGGCCACGGCGGCGCGGTGTTCGTCCTGGACGAACACTGCTCGCCCGGTCCTTGTGCTGGAGCGCGGCGTGCCCGATTCAATCGCCAGAGCCCACGGCGGCGCGGTGTTCGTCCTGGACGAACACTGCTCGCCTGGGCGACGTGCTGGAGTGCTATGGCGTGCGTGTCCGTCCAGGACGGACGCGGGTGAGGCCCAGGGGCGTGAGACATGAGCAAAATCGCGCGCGCAGCCCTGGCGTTCCCGATTCAATCGCCAGAGGGCAAGGCGGCGAGGTGTTCGTCCTGGACGAACACTGCTCGCCCGGTCCTTGTGCTCGAGCGCACGCGCAGCCCTGGCGTGCCCGATTCAATCGCCAGAGGGCGCGGCGGCGAGGTGTTTGTCCTGGACGAACACTGCTCGCCCGGTCCTGGTGCTGGAGCGCACGCGCAGCCCTGGCGTGCCCGATTCAATCGCCAGAGGGCGCGGCGGCGAGGTGTTCGTCCTGGACGAACACTGCTCGCCCGGTCCTGGTGCTGGAGCGCACGCGCAGCCCTGGCGTTCCCGATCCAATCGCCAGAGGCCACGGCGGCGCGGTGTTCGTCCTGGACGAACACTGCTCGCCTGGGCGATGTGGTGGAGTGCTATGGTGTGCGTGTCCGTCCAGGACGGATGCTGGAGAGGCCCGGGGGCGTGAGACATGAGCAACATTGCACGCGCAGCCCTCAGCGTGCGCGACTCAATCGCCAGAGGCCACGGCGGCGCGGTGTTCGTCCTGGACGAACACTGCTCGCCCGGTCCTTGTGCTGGAGCGCGGCGTGCCCGATTCAATCGCCAGAGGGCGAGGCGGCGAGGTGTTCGTCCTGGACGAACACTGCTCGCCCGGTCCTTGTGCGGGAGCGCGGCGTTCCCGATCCAATCGCCAGAGGCCACGGCGGCGCGGTGTTCGCCCTGGACGAACACTGCTCGCCTGGGCGATGTGCTGGAGTGCTATGGCGTGCGTGTCCGTCCAGGACGGACGCGGGTGAGGCCCAGGGGCGTGAGACATGAGCAAGATCGCACGCGCAGCCCTGGCGTTCCCGATGCAATCGCCAGAGGGCGAGGCGGCGAGGTGTTCGTCCTGGACGAACACTGCTCGCCCGGTCCTTGTGCGGGAGCGCGGCGTTCCCGATCCAATCGCCAGAGGCCACGGCGGCGCGGTGTTCGTCCTGGACGAACACTGCTCGCCTGGGCGACGTGCTGGAGTGCTATGGCGTGCGTGTCCGTCCAGGACGGACGCGGGTGAGGCCCAGGGGCGTGAGACATGAGCAAAATCGCGCGCGCAGCCTTAGCGTTCCCGATTCAATCGCCAGAGGCCACGGCGGCGCGGTGTTCGTCCTGGACGAACACTGCTCGCCTGGGCGATGTGCTGGAGTGCTATGGCGTGCGTGTCCGTCCAGGACGGTCGCGGGTGAGGCCCGGGGGCGTGAGACATGAGCAACATTGCACGCGCAGCCCTCAGCGTGCGCGACTCAATCGCCAGAGGCCACGGCGGCGCGGTGTTCGTCCTGGACGAACACTGCTCGCCCGGTCCTTGTGCTGGAGCGCGGCGTGCCCGATTCAATCGCCAGAGCCCACGGCGGCGCGGTGTTCGTCCTGGACGAACACTGCTCGCCTGGGCGACGTGCTGGAGTGCTATGGCGTGCGTGTCCGTCCAGGACGGACGCGGGTGAGGCCCAGGGGCGTGAGACATGAGCAAAATCGCGCGCGCAGCCCTGGCGTTCCCGATTCAATCGCCAGAGGGCGAGGCGGCGAGGTGTTCG
The DNA here is from genome assembly GCA_019915035.1 of Auriscalpium orientale. Classification (NCBI taxonomy): domain Eukaryota; kingdom Fungi; phylum Basidiomycota; class Agaricomycetes; order Russulales; family Auriscalpiaceae; genus Auriscalpium; species Auriscalpium orientale. The sequence continues at coordinate 161,765 of JAHLMH010000033.1, read as the reverse complement.
TCCTGGACGAACACTGCTCGCCCGGTCCTTGTGCCCGAGCGCACGCGCAGCCCTGGCGTGCCCGATTCAATCGCCAGAGGGCGCGGCGGCGAGGTGTTCGTCCTGGACGAACACTGCTCGCCCGGTCCTGGTGCTGGAGCGCACGCGCAGCCCTGGCGTTCCCGATCCAATCGCCAGAGGCCACGGCGGCGCGGTGTTCGTCCTGGACGAACACTGCTCGCCTGGGCGATGTGGTGGAGTGCTATGGTGTGCGTGTCCGTCCAGGACGGATGCTGGAGAGGCCCGGGGGCGTGAGACACATCGCACGCGCAGCCTTAGCGTTCCCGATTCAATCGCCAGAGGGCGAGGCGGCGCGGTGTTCGTCCTGGACGAACACTGCTCGCCTGGGCGATGTGCTGGAGTGCTATGGCGTGCGTGTCCGTCCAGGACGGTCGCGGGTGAGGCCCGGGGGCGTGAGACATATCGCACGCGCAGCCCTGGCGTTCCCGATTCAATCGCCAGAGGGCGAGGCGGCGAGGTGTTCGTCCTGGACGAACACTGCTCGCCGGGTCCTGGTGCTGGAGTGATGTGGTGTGCGTGTCCGTCCAGGACGGACGCTGGAGAGGCCCGGGGGCGTGAGACATGAGCAACATTGCACGCGCAGCCCTCAGCGTGCGCGACTCAATCGCCAGAGGCCACGGCGGCGCGGTGTTCGTCCTGGACAAACACTGCTCGCCTGGGCGATGTGCTGGAGTGCTATGGCGTGCGTGTCCGTCCAGGACGGTCGCGGGTGAGGCCCGGGGGCGTGAGACATATCCCACGCGCAGCCTTAGCCTTCCCGATTCAATCGCCAGAGGGCGAGGCGGCGCGGTGTTCGTCCTGGACGAACACTGCTCGCCTGGGCGATGTGCTGGAGTGCTATGGCGTGCGTGTCCGTCCAGGACGGTCGCGGGTGAGGCCCGGGGGCGTGAGACATGAGCAACATTGCACGCGCAGCCCTCAGCGTGCGCGACTCAATCGCCAGAGGCCACGGCGGCGCGGTGTTCGTCCTGGACGAACACTGCTCGCCCGGTCCTTGTGCTGGAGCGCGGCGTGCCCGATTCAATCGCCAGAGCCCACGGCGGCGCGGTGTTCGTCCTGGACGAACACTGCTCGCCTGGGCGATGTGCTGGAGTGCTATGGTGTGCGTGTCCGTCCAGGACGGACGCTGGAGAGGCCCGGGGGCGTGAGACATGAGCAAAATCGCACGCGCAGCCCTGGCGTTCCCAATTCAATCGCCAGAGGGCGAGGCGGCGAGGTGTTCGTCCTGGACGAACACTGCTCACCCGGTCCTTGTGCTGGAGCGCACGCGCAGCCCTGGCGTGCCCGATTCAATCGCCAGAAGGCGAGGCGGCGCGGTGTTCGTCCTGGACGAACACTGCTCGCCCGGTCCTTGTGCTGGAGCGCACGCGCAGCTCTGGCGTTCCCGATTCAATCGCCAGAGGCCACGGCGGTGCGGTGTTCGTCCTGGACGAACACTGCTCGCCTGGTCGCTGTGCTGGAGTGCACGCGCAGCGCTAGGTTGCATTGGATGCCCCTCACCCTGGGTAGGTAGGTGTGGACAATACCTACAGAGTCCTACGGAGCCCCATAACTCACAACTCGCTTAGCGATGTGGGTCGCGTTCCCATTGGCTGACTTCAGGTCCTGATGAGCCTATAAAGGCGAAACGGGTTGGGCTGTTGATTTCCCATCAACGCCCCGTTGACCTGCCTGCCTGTATACCGCTCCTCATCGGTCGCTTCGCTCCCTCCCTCCCTAAACCCTAAACCCTAGGGGGAGGAAAGGACAACCCGGTCCCAGTTTTTGTTTCTTATAAGACATGGATTGCCCAATGTCTCACCTTTCTGCGGTAATGCCATCAAGGGTCTCTCGCCAATCGTATATTGAGCGTCCCTGGCGCCTGCCGCAGGGTCTTGAAGTCGACCCTGACATAGGGACCGTCCCGGACGGACACGGGCGCGGCGGCTCCCATGAGTCGCAACGCAGCAGTAACAAATTATACGGTTTTACATGGGTTTCAGCGTTGCAGCAGAACGGCCGTGCGGCGCGGTGTGGGTCCTTGTTCGTCCTGTACGAACACTGCTGCGCCGGCCCCGCATGCCGTGTCTGTGCGCCCAGGACGCCGTGCATGTCCGTCCAGGACGGACGCGGCAGGGCCGGGCAACGCGGTGACAAATAATATTGTTTGACGCAGAACAGCCGTGCGACGCGGTGTTCGTCCTGGACGAACACTGCTGCCCCCGACCTTTTGGCTTTGCCGGTGCGACCGCAGAATCGCGATGCGACGTGGTGTTCGACCTGGACAAACACTGCTGCCCCCCGCATGGGCGCGCCGTGTCTGTCCGTCCAGAACGCCGGGTTTGTCCGTCCAGGACGGACACCGCAGGGCCTGCCAACGCAGTATGAGCGCCATTTTTTTTGCACGGCTTTTGGCTTTGCCGGTGCGGCCGCAGAATGGCGGCCATGTGAGGTGGTGTTCGTTGTTGGAGGAACACTGCTGCTGCCCCGTGCGACGCCGGGTTCGTCCTGGACGAACACTGCTGCATATGCGTCGAACACGGCTCACCCCAGTTGTTTGCGCTGCCCAGGACAGACCCTGACTTGCGGCGCTCAACATCGCATCAGAGGGCACACATGCAGGTTGCATGGGATGCCCAACACAGTGGGTCAGTAGGTCCAAGGCTGTGCTGGAGGGCTATGTTGTGCGTGTCCGTCCAGGACGGACGCGGGTGAGGCCCGGGGGCGTGAGACATGAGCAAAATCGCACGCGCAGCCCTGGCGTTCCCGATTCAATCGCCAGAGGGCGAGGCGGCGAGGTGTTCGTCCTGGACGAACACTGCTCGCCCGGTCCTTGTGCTGGAGCGCACGCGCAGGGCTGGCGTTCCCGATGCAATCGCCAGAGGCCACGGCGGCGCGGTGTTCGTCCTGGACGAACACTGCTCGCCTGGGCCATGTGCTGGAGGTGCTATGGTGTGCGTGTCCGTCCAGGACGGACGCTGGAGAGGCCCGGGGGCGTGAGACATGAGCAAAATCGCACGCGCAGCCCTGGCGTTCCCGATTCAATCGCCAGGGGGCGAGGCGGCGAGGTGTTCGTCCTGGACGAACACTGCTCGCCCGGTCCTTGTGCGGGAGCGCGGCATGCGCGATTCAATCGCCAGAGGCCACGGCGGCGCGGTGTTCGTCCTAGACAAACACTGCTCGCCCGGTCCGTGTGCTGGAGCGCGCGCGCAGCCCTGGCGTTCCCGATCCAATCGCCAGAGGCCACGGCGGCGCGGTGTTCGTCCTGGACGAACACTGCTCGCCTGGGCGATGTGCTGGAGTGCTATGGTGTGCGTGTCCGTCCAGGACGGATGCTGGAGAGGCCCGGGGGCGTGAGACATGAGCAACATCGCACGCGCAGCCTTAGCGTTCCCGATTCAATCGCCAGAGGGCGAGGCGGCGCGGTGTTCGTCCTGGACGAACACTGCTCGCCTGGGCCATGTGCTGGAGTGCTGTGGTGTGCGTGTCCGTCCAGGACGGACGCTGGAGAGGCCCGGGGGCGTGAGACATGAGCAAAATCGCACGCGCAGCCCTGGCGTTCCCGATTCAATCGCCAGAGGGCGAGGCGGCGAGGTGTTTGTCCTGGACGAACACTGCTCGCCCGGTCCTTGTGCTGGAGCGCGGCGTGCCCGATTCAATCGCCAGAGCCCACGGCGGCGCGGTGTTCGTCCTGGACGAACACTGCTCGCCTGGGCGATGTGCTGGAGTGCTATGGTGTGCATGTCCGTCCAGGACGGACGCTGGAGAGGCCCGGGGGCGTGAGACATGAGCAACATCGCACGCGCAGCCTTAGCGTTCCCGATTCAATCGCCAGAGGGCGAGGCGGCGTGGTGTTCGTCCTGGACGAACACTGCTCGCCCGGTCCTTGTGCTGGAGCGCACGCGCAGCTCTGGCGTTCCCGATTCAATCGCCAGAGGCCACGGCGGTGCGGTGTTCATCCTGGACTTGCTGGGAGTGGGCCGACACATAGCGCGGCGGTACGATTCCGCTGCTGAGTCTCAATTCTATGGAATCTGAAAAATTGCTGTCGAGCTCGCCGCCGGGCGCTGCGGCTGCACAGTCCGCACTCATCTGCTACATACTGTGCACTTTGGGGCAGCACTGGAGGGCATTAAATCGATGGCATCATTCCAGGTACTAAATGTAATTTGAAATCCCGGAGTGATGTCATTCGTATTTATGCCCATGTTGTCCTGGGCTGCTCAGTATCTGCAGTATCGCTGTCGAGGGTTGCGGGGAAGGGCCAAGGCATTGAACATCCTGTGATGAGTCAAGATGATGACATCATTCCGGGTTTTAAATCCCATTTAAAACCCGGAATGATGTCATCATTGTTAGCCAATCTTATATGAAATAAATGAAATCCCTGCAATACCACTATTGTGCATGTTCTGTAAGCACTGTACAGGCTTAGAAATGCTGCTAAGGCAACAACGTATGTGGTTTGTTCCCGGCGACAGTGAAGGAGGTCAAAAGCTTACTTCAGATCAGCGTGGGAGTCAATGACTATATATAGTGCTATACTTGTGTGTTGCATGGGTCGAAAAAAACGCTGTATGAACATTACATAAGAAACGATTCGTGGGAATCGTAACGAACACTGCTCGCCCGGTCGCTGCGCTGGAGTGCACGCGCAGCGCTAGGTTGCATTGGATGCCCCTCACCCTGGGTAGGTAGGTGTGGACAATACCTACAGAGTCCTACGGAGCCCCATAACCCGTGCTGCATCTCCAAGCTGGCGGTCGCAGGCTCGCAGGTTGGAGGCGCGCTGCGTCGCGCGTGCTCCGCGACGTGCTCTATGCACTGGTACCGTGGTCGCGCGGTGCCCTCGACGCCCTGAGCGCGTCTCGCGTGTGGGTGGTTGGGCGATCGGGCCGATTCGGTGCCTGTAGCGCTGCGGGTCCCATCAACGGGGCAAGTGTTTCCGAGCGAGAAGGGGACGAGAATGAGCAGGAGAAGACTAGAAGTCACTGGCATTGACTCAACGAGGAAAAGTACAAGAGCGACGAGCGACAAATAATACGGGCACACAGGATCATGTAAGCACGAACTCGTAGAGTAGCTAAGTCGATGACATCGCGTGTACAGTAGAAAGCAGGTCAGCACGTACGAAACCAGAGTCCGTGAGCTAAGTAAAATGTCCGTTTGTAACTAGAATGGCCATGCCCATCACACCCACGCCGATAAACGTGGGTACGATTCTATAGGCGTGATCTTCTAAGTGCAAGGGTATCGATTTTACAATCAAGTTACAATGATCCTCTAGGGATCCCGACTCTCGGACTTGACCCCCAGGCTGGCGAAATTCAAGACGGGTAGATACTAGAACGTAGTGAGCTCGGGTCGGCGCGCGATGGGGGATTGAATGGGAGCGGGAGTTGTTGTGCGCGTGAGGGTTGAGATCCTCGAGCATGGGGGTCGAACTTAACAGAGGAAAGCGCGGTGCGGACCGAGGCGCCGACACCGTGGGCGCTTACCGAGGCGCTCCCTCCTCCGTGCTTGTCAGCCTCCGCCTGCTTGTCGAACGTCTTACGTCTTGGACGTCTCGGTTCCATCTCTACACCACCGGGTGCAGCTTATGCGCAGAGAGGTAAGTCATGAGGGGATAAAGCTAGCCTGCCAGACGGCGATAGCGATGCGACACGGGGACAGCAGACATACTTACACGCCAACTTTTTCGATGCCCAATGCCCGAAGCCATTGCGTCGTCATGACTGCAGAAGTGACCGGGCAGGGAGCTTCATCGTCTGCTCTGTGCGGAAGCCAGGACCGGGCCAGGGAGACTGAGACCTGAGGTTGGAGAGTTTCGCAGTATGGCAGGCATGATTTGTCCGAGCAGGTGCGTTTCGACGACAGTGTCGGGTTGGTATTTATTGAACTTTGATTTGCAGCCATATGCATCGTGTTCGTCCGCAAAAAGCCTTCAATGTACGCGAGAAAAGCGCATGTATACTGTACATTTAATCCTACAATCCTACATCCCGCACTGTATCAGGCTCTGGAAAGCCAGCCCGGCTCGCCCAACAGCTCCTACAGGTGCCCCGGCCTGCCCCAGCCGTTTGACAGCGCCGAATAGCGCGTGCATGACACTGGACCAGCATATACTGGTTCCGGCGCCCTTTTTCTTCCGCCCTCGAACGCATGGACGGAATGGAAGTCGGCCATCGCACAGCGACACTACGCCTCCTTGGCCGGAGGAGTCTCCTCCACCCGCCCGCGCACGACGCCAACCCCAATCTCCAAGACAGGGAGCCCGTCATGTACCGCGCCGCTCCCGCTTCCAGGCATGGCGACAAGCACCGCAACTTGCACGGGCACCGGCGAACGCGGGCGCTGTCGCGTGTCATCGTCTCCTGCTTGCTCACCCGATGGCGTCGGCGTCGGGGAAGCAGCTGCCCGCGTGCGGTAGAACAGGGACAAGGTGCGGGGCAGGAACCCCCGGGCCTGCAGGGCGCGCTCTCGGCGCAGGTCCGCCTGCTTGCCCCGCACGACGCGCGCAGATACCGGCTGCGCGGCGCACACCCGTCAGCGCCGTTTGCTACCAGGAGGAATGAGAAGCGCAACACACCTGGAGATCCGCCCACCCCTTCTCCAAGTCGCCCCCGCGCTTCGCCTCCGGGGCAACGTAGACCTCCCACATCTTGGGACGGTCTTTTGAGCGCACGGGCGGGGGAAGCGTGCCGTTGGCGATGGCGGCGAGCAGGTCGGCGCGCTGGTGCCGGCGCCGGAGCACCCCGCGCCCGACGAGGAGTGCGCATATGACGACAAGGAGGAGGATTGTTGCTGTGCATGGCGAGTGAGTCCTCGTTATCCACGCGGTGTCTGAAACTCAGCGCCTCGCACCTACGAAGGTATACACTGCAAATGGCGGATGTGAGGAATTGCGCGGGTCAGAGGTACAGCGGGCTGCGCACGGTATAAAGAGGACGGCGCTTGACTACCACTGCCAGGAGACAGGGTTGGCGTCGCGTCGGGGGTCGTCGAGGACAACGGCGGCGGCGTAAACGAGGACGTCGGGCTGGTGAAGGACGTAGACATGACGGTGGAGAGAGAGGAAGACACAGCGAGAGCGTCGTCAGGGGGCTTGAGACCGTTGGCCGTTGGCTATTGGCATCGATGCATGGAATAAATGGGAGAGGAGGCTTCCGGGCAGCGGCTACTCATGCGGCACTGAGAAAGTCCCCGCTTGGTCACCGCACGGCGCATCCCAGCGCATCCCTGACGCCCGGCAGTTAGATTAGACTATCAAAAACCACGAAGACTACCGCTTGCTCACCAACTCAAAACTGCTCTTCCTTCCCGACTGCGCCACGTCTGTCCCGCCAGGCAGGATACTTATACTGTGTCTTGAGAAAACCTGGGTCTGGAGGGTGTGCTCGTTTGAATCCGGGTTCGCGGGTTCTCGGATGGTAACCGTGGCCGAGGAGATATTTTCGCTGCATATCTGGCGATCGGCGGCTCGGCTTGCACCAAAGAGCCCGATTTATGGCACCGAGCCTGCGCGCGTGTCAAAAGAACAAGTCCAGAGCTGGTCAGAGTTGAGTACGTTGAGTGAGAGAGTAGGAGAGGGAGCCTTGGAGTTGGAGCGCCGAGACTGGGCGACGTCAGTGTGCCCTAACCCTAAAACAGGTGTGGGCCGTGCATCCGAGTCCACATGATATGGGCCACCGGCGATGCAAACCGTCCGTCAGTGGACGGCCAACTCGCGTTGAAGTGCTGAAGATGTTGAAAGTTAGCAGGGGTGGAGGATGCGAGGCCCTCGAGCAAAAAAGGTGCGCAGGCGGCGCCTGGTGCGACATGTACTACCGGCTGATCGACTCGCAAACCATAGTTTGGGTCTTCCGTTGAGCGTAGCCTGACGGCTGCTTACTGAAAAGTTTCGGTGAGCAGCTGCAGGGCGCTGAGCAGATGAAGCGCCTGAGCGACGATATGACCGCGCGCGTCGACGAGATCAAAGAGGAAATGAGAAACGAGGGTCGGTGTCGTGTCGTTCAACGTGCAAGCGAGCGAATGAATAAACCATGCCACAGGGTCGGCATATGAGCGAACGGACGCAACATATGCTCGATGCCTATGGGCTGTCTGACGAAGGTTTCATCAAAGTCGGCTCACTCGATCCATGAAATGATTGACGAAAACCATGAGTACTAGTTCTAACGCGGTCATAATGTTCTAAGTAAATTAGCGCAAAATAATGGTACAAATGTAATACAAGAACGTCCAGCGTCGCAATGTGCCGCTCACTCACTGGGCATGCGGCGCCTCAGAGCTCGAGAACGACTTGAGCGCGCTGCTCGGCAAATTCCACGCGCCCTCCTCGTCCTCCACGCCCACCAGCCCACCCGCCTTCGCCGGCTCACGCAAGCGCGCCGAGCTCGGCGGCATCGACACCGCGCGCAGCGTGCGGCGGCGCCCCGCCACGCCCTCCGCGCGCGCGCCGGCGAAGAGCAGCAGCTGCGGGCGCGTGAGGAGCAGCAGCAGCACGTTCGACGCGCCGGAGAGCCCGTACAGGAAGATCACGACGAACGTCGCCGCGCTCGGCGCGCTGCCCGTGCGGAACGAGATCCAGCGCACGATGGACAGCGGCAGCACGAGCACCGCGTACGAGAGCGGGTACGCGAGCATGCCGAGCGCGCGCCGCCGCCGCGCGCCGTCCGTGTGCTCGGTCCGCCGGTGCACGTGGAAGCGCCACCAGCGCGTGGCCGAGACGGAGAGCGTGCCCTGGCTCCAGAAGTACAGCGGGACGTACATAATGACGGAGGAGAAGAGCGCGATCCAGAGCCAGAGGTATTCGCCCGCGATGCGCGCGCCGGGGTAGCGCTCGCCGACCCAGCACCAGTACTGCAGCACGGGGGAGCGTCAGCGCGGGGACGGAGACGTGGGGAATGGGAGGCGTACAGGGGTGGGCGTGTCGTAGACGGCGTCGCCGGAGTGGTGGATGCCTGCGCTGATGCCGACGAAGAGAGCGACGAAGGCCCAAATAAGTGCGACAACGACGGCGGCGACTGCGCGCGAGTGAATGCCGACGCGCCAGATGACCGTTACAAACGTGTGGACGGTGATGGCCTGCTAGATACAGTGAGAAGCATGCTGACAGGCTGCGAACCAACTACGAACAGTGGTAGTCATCGCGACGCCCGTCTCGCCGAACTGCTGGATGACGCCTATATGACACAAGAACATCAGCACCTCCAATTTACGGTCGATCATAGTTATATAGACACCGAGCGTACCTTGCGTGGTGCAAAAACCACCTGAGTAAACCTTGCCCAGCCGGACCCACTTTACGTCGACTACCGTTCCCAGCGCCTGTATCAGATCGAGGGAGAACAGACTGAGCTGTAAAGGAAGCGGTCGGTCAGATCGACCGCCAGCGAATTTGTGAGCGACGCACCATGTATATGTCCATGGGCACCTGAATCAGCCGCCAGTCTCCCAGCGGATAGAGCTTGCTATGCCGGACCACATTTCTCTGTAGCATGGAGTCAGTTCAACGATCCCCAGGAAGGAAAGCTCACGCACGATGACGAGCCCGAAGAGAACCAAGACCGCCGCCAATGAGATGAAGCCTGATTCGGCTGTGAGCTGTAAGCAGTGAGTATCGTGGCGCATAGCGATGATGACGAGCTGATGGTACGCACCGCGAGTCCGATACTCTGTCCCCGTGTCAAGCAGTGGATCTGCGGGTACGGGTTCTCCGGAGTCACGATCGAGAGCGCATATTCCTCCGGGGTGCACACGATTCCGTTCGGCAAGGACATTCGACGCGTGGCCTCGAGGACTCAGAGAATCGGCCTGCTCCGATCGTGATCGATCGCTGGCAGTTGACGGTCTTCAGCGTGGCGTCAGAGGGGGGAGGGCCAACCATCAGACGCGCAGGCGGAGGGAGGTAGATATACGGCTGTGTGGTGGTGTTGGTCCTGAACGCGAAAGCAAATTTTGAGGGCTCGGCGGCCCGATCCGTGCCTGCGTTCCGTTATCAGCGCAGCCACTGCGCACGGTGTTGGTAAGCGGATAGCCGCAGAGGGGCGAGCGCGAGCGCCGGGTGCGCACTGCGCGTGCGCCACGAGATACGCAGGCGTGTGCTGAGTGGATGGGTGCTGCCAGTGCCGTGCCTCGCGACCGGAGGATGGAGGACGGGCGGAGGCTGGTGACGTCGGGACGATCAAAATTGCTTCCGTACTTCCATTCTTCCAATCCGAACCTTCCAAGTAAGTTCCATCTGGAGATGTGAGCAGGTGGAACAAGGTGGAACACTGGATGGACGGCGAGACGCGCATGGCACCGGGAATCTAAAACATGGAAGAACAGGAGAGAACAGGCTGAACAGAGGTCTCGGTGAGTTTCTCGTTGGACCTGCGAGGCGATCCGCTTACCGTGGATGATTTTGATTACTTCTTCGGCTGCGAAAACTAGTGAGCCGCGCAGCCTTTCCGTCACCGGTCACCTTGGGCACAGCAAATGCGAGCGTGGAGGGAGTAGACACGCGTCCTGGCATCTGTCTGTGCACGCCAAGGAAGAGGGCGATGAACGGCAAGCGCGAGAACCCAGCAGGATATGAAGTTGAAGAGATTGAATGTCGCTTTGATGGCCACGCCATCATGATGCATGTGATTGCGAGGCCTAGGCGCGAAAAGCTTTCAGTAAAACCGTGTTCCGTTAGTCGCCGCGTCCCTGCGGCATCACAGAAAATAAGAATTGGCCGCGGTAGATCCGGCAGTGAGATAGTAAGCAGGGATCGAGAGGGATCGAGACACCGACGAGCTCGGGCTCCTCTGGGCTCCTCCAAGCTTGAAAGCGTCCAACTGTTTTGGGGGGATAAGAGACGGTCTGTCACCTCAAGCCAAGGCGCATGTGGGTGTACTTGGATACTGCCACGAGATGACAGAATTAACATCGAGACGTACGAGATTGCTCTCAACGTCCTGAAAGCTATGAGCTGCGTAATCGCGCCACTTCGCCGCCAGGGTCTGGTGACAGGTCCGACTACGCAGTCGATGCGTGCGTCCGAGCAAACGCCATAGGTTACGATGACGGTGCCCGACATAAAGCCATAGAACGAAGCAGCGCGGGGAAGGTGACCACTTGTGGCAGGAGTCGGAGGGTATCCCACTCGTTGATGTCGGCATGTCCGGCCGACGGCGCCGGCCCGCCGTGACGCCACCAACCACCGTGACCGGCTTCGTACAATGCGGTCACGGTGGCTCAGCCCGCTCTCACAGCACAGTAATTTGTATCGGAATTGGCGACTGTCATTGCACGAAGACCCTGTAACTATGTACCGTTGCTATAGAGGTCCGCTAATATGTGCTCCAACTACAGGGAGGCCACGTCACTTTGAGTTGGTGCGTTCACAAATTTATGCGGTCATTCGCCCATCTTCTGTGTGCTCACGTCCCTCGTGTCTCCGTATCTCTTTTCACACAGAATGAGCGACCGGCACCATCGTGTGCGCTGGGCATTTACGCGGCCCATCAGTGGGCGACGTACACCTTGTCCTCGTCGCCGCGGGCTCATCTTCGCCAGTCTTATGTATCCTGTCCATGAGAAGACCTGAGTCGCCATTCAACGAAGAAGCGTCGGGTGCTGTGGTCGGGTCGTCGGAGGGCTAGGCTGTTGCCCGTGTAGCTTCGACGGCGCGGACGTGTCCTCCGACCGCGCCGAGAGCCAACGATCCCGCTTTTCGCATCCAACCCTTCGACCATTTACCTGTCTGTGGGACAGCGGTTCTGGTCCGAGTCTACCCTTCGGTCATCTCGGTCAGTAGGCCCATGTATTAGCAACGCAGACTGCGCTTCGCTATCCCGCTCATACCTCTCGCCTTTGCCTATCAGGACGCATGGCCGGTTCAATCGTCAGCTTCCCCGGCAGTCAACGAGGCCAAGTTCTCCGGCATTTCTCACTGTAGGAGACGCAAGATTGTGTCATGACCATAACCCCGTTGCTCAACATCGGCGCACATCGCTGGGAAAGCTGCAAAAGGTTACCCTGGCGAACAACGAGGCCACCAAACTGAATGTGAGCACCTCCATCGAGCTAAACTCGCGATCATCACTCCTAATGTCCGTGGCAGACGCCCTTGCGCCCCTTCCCACCTGCGCTCGCGACGTCGCGACGCCCATATGCCGTCGCACGCTCAAGTCTATTGGCCCTTTTCTGCGACGGCCGCCGACCTCGTCTTCGCCTCCGATGCCCTTTGACCTGTGTCTCACATGCGATGTCTACTGTCGTAAGCTACACGCAATGCGACCTACCGTCTCGGGGGCTTTTTGACCGCACGCCGTCGTCGGAGATTGCCGGTCCAGCCACGATAACATGCCCACAGCGCTGCATGACTCCTCGCGAGCATCGTCACAGTGATCCAGATCATGATTTACCTTCACTCACAATCTCCATATTGCGCAGGCTTTAGCTTATGCACGGCTTCCCCCTTCTTATTCGTTGCGATATCTCTGCGGACGATGGTTCTCTGATCCCGCTCGTCGTTAACTGGCCTCCTTGGCGCTCAAAATCGTCATAAATGGCGTATGCGCTTGCCCACGCCTTACGGCCGCTCCACAAAGCGAGGCCGAAAGATAAGTCAAGGACACGTATTGTAAGTGCTTTGAACAGACCTTCCGACCTGCAACTCACGTCCTGACTTGTGCTCCATAGCCAACTTTCATAAATCACCTTACGTCGCGCAAACCCGAACCTCGGTCCACGCTGCAGCAGGATGCAGCGTTGCGGTTGCCCCGATTTGTCCGAGCTTTTCTCACTGCGCCTTTCATTGAGAAATGGGGTGCCGCACCTGTTCCTTGCACGAGGCGCAAGAAGCCGCGATAGCGAACGCGTACGTATGGGCACGCTTATAACGCCTACCGTGTCTTTGTGCACAACGAGGCCGTCTCCCGTGCTGGCACTTGACGAGCTCGTACGTCCATCTACTTCCCGCTCTTCACCGTCCTCCCCTCTCCTGTCTTCCACACCCATCCTTTTCGTCCCCACTACGGCTGATTCTCCAGCCCCGCGATACTTCAGGAACGCGTCAACATCACGTTCGTGACAGGGCCTTTGTTCAGAACGCGCACGCGTTAGAAGCCCCATCGCCTCCTGCCCTCCTCCTTTATCATCCCTTACCGCGGTTCCTTTGTCCCAAGTCAGGATGTCTCCTCCAAGCAGCACCCCACAGCGTCCCCCGCTCCCCCCGCGCGCGCCGTCCCGAGGGCCCCCAGTGCGTACCGCGCGCTCGTATCCTAGCGACAAGCTAACAAAGGAAAAAGACCCCGCGCGCGCCCGCGCCCCCCATTCGCGTCCACCCGCCGTCTCTGTCCATCAACACCGACCTCAGCGACTCGGACGACTCGGACACCGCGTCGCTCGTCACCGCGCGGCGCTGGTCGGACCTCGTCCCGCCGCAGACCGCGCTCACGTTCGTCGCGCTCTACGACCCCGGAGAGGGCCTGCTCAGCTTCTCTGGCGCCTCGCTCCTGCCGTCGACGCCCGCGCCCGCGTGCCCCGCGCGCACGCCGCCCACGACGTTCCCGTCGGACGGCCAGTCGGAGGTGCTCACGATCGACCGCCTCGGCGCGGGCACGCCCGCGCTGAGCACCGCGCAGCTCACGAGCGACACCGGGATGGCGGACATGCAGAGCATGCTCGACGCGTACTTCCGCGCGGGCGCGAGCAGGGCGACGAACGAGGCGCTCGGCGCGCGCGCGTCGTCCGCGCTGGAGGGCATGTACGCGTGCGGCGGCGGCGCGTCGAAGTATGGCTCGGCGCCGTACCTCGCGCGCGTGAGCCGCGCGCTGCTCGGCGAGGAGGCGACCGGCGATGGCGAGAGCCTGTTTGCGTGGTCGTGGCTCGACCGCCTGGGCGACCAGCTGATCCTCAACCCGTATGTCGACACGCGTGCCGTGCCTGCACGACGCGGCTCGGAAGACTCGGATGACGTGGACTCGCCATTCAACGATAGCGGGTATGCAGGCGACAACGACTACTTCATGGACAAGTATGCGCTGTGCTGTGGTGCACAAGACGATGGGGAGGCGTCTTTCTTCGGGCCGCATGAGGTGCGTAGTTACCCGGACTGCTATATGACCCCCTCTTACGACTGCGGCTAGCGCTCCGCCTTCTCCGTCACGACCACCTCCACCTCCAATTATATCGACGTGCACATCCCGCCTACGCCCTCCGCCTACGCCACCGTCACCCCCGACCCGCCGCCCTCCGCGCGCTCCTCGACCTGGTCCACGCTCGAGGCGCCCGACCAAGCCTCCGTCAACTTTCTCGCATGCTCCGCCGCGACCACGCGCACGCAGGCGTCCTCGCCCGACTCGCCGCGCCGTCCGCGCCGCCTTCTCAAACCGCGCTCCTACGCGCAGCTCCCCGCACGCGCGACCGACGTGCTCGCGCGGCAGTCGTACAACCACGACCTGCCCTCGCCGCCGCTACCCTCGCCGCACGCGCAGGGCCGCGCAGCACACAGCAGCGCGCCGCCTGTCTTGGCGGCGGAACGCGGGACCTCGCACGGAAGAAGCGGAAGCGCGACGGGCTCGCTGGGGAGACGCGGGCGTGCGGTGTGGGAGCGGCTGAGCAGATTCCGGAAGGATGACGGTGAGCCGTGGGTGTGTGTTGAAGTGAAGCACCTCGTGACGCAGCATGCGTTGCGCGACCGCGACCTCGACCTGCCATGAACGCTATGCCATGCCTGCACTTTGCCTCGTCTGTGACGCTTGTACGATACGGGTGGTGCTCGTGCACCGGGTTACCTTCTTTATGACCTTTGCCTTCTTTTCATTTCGCTGTCACTTCGTATTTCTTTCCGCCTTTGGCTGGACCATTTACCACGCAACTCGCTTTGCCCATGACTCCCCCGTCCCGTTTGCTCATGGCGTGCCACCCTCCTTTTGCTTTTGCCTTCGAAACTTCGCCGTCGCTTCTTAATTTTCACAGAACCGCCAGGCGCTATCCTTCCCTTCTCCTGCCAGGAACCCGTGTAAAATAGAGTCCGCGATCAAAACGCGTGTACGTCGACGTTATCGCTCATCGGTGAGGCTGCAGCGTGGAGGCCAGCTCCCGATGATTACCCTCGGATTTTTCGCAACTGCCCAACGGGATACCTAGTGGCATGGCCCGAGCGCACCGAACGGGCCGCCCGCCCCGGCCGCGACGAGGACGAGGACGACGTCGCCCATGTTGAAGAGGGCCACGAAGTTGAACTCAAAATCGAGGGGCCTGGTCGTGCGTGCCAGATGCCGTCAGTGCTTTCTTGCCTTGTTCATCCATCGCTACCAAAATTGGGATGCCGCTCTGCCTTGCAGGGACTCGGAGGGCAAGTGTCGTCTTCAACCTCCTAAAAGCTCCACCGGCAGTCTCTCTGCGACCGCTATTCTCTTATTTCCCGCGCTTCGTCGGGGCCACCAAGACACTAAATTCGCAGCCTCGTTGCGCCTTGGGCACCAGCGCGGACTTTCGGCACGATCTCTTTGACTACACATCGGGGCGATGGGTGTAAGTCGCATAAATTTGTTCTATCACATACATCTTTGAATCGTGATCTCTATATCATTCAGCTACAACGAAGCTCTTCGCCTCGCGGAGCGGAGGGTCGCTTTCGATGTCGATGGGCTGCGCCGACTTGCCGCGGAATCCGTCAATCAAAGTCTTTCCGACGTCGTCAGCCTTTCGAAGCTTGCCGAGGGCGCATTCAATCGCACCTTTCTCATCGCTCTACGTGGCGGTCGGCAGATAGTCGCCCGTATTCCGTACCCAATGACCGTCCCAAAGTACTACGCCGTTGCCAGCGAAGTTGCCACCATCGAATACCTGCGCTCCGCTGGGCTGCCCGTTCCCAAGATATACGGGTACTCGCCTGTCTCGGACAACGCGGCGCGAACCGCGTATATTCTGATGGAGTTCGTTCAAGGCTCCGAGCTCAGCGACGTTTGGCCTGGCCTGGGCGACGAGGAAATCATTTCTGTCGTCCGCCAGCTCACTCAACTCGAGTCACAGATGATGTCGTTGCCTTTCCCCGCGGGCGGAAGCCTATATTTTTCCAAAGACTTGGAGAAGGTCGCCACGCCGGGGCTGGGCATCCCCCTCGACGACGAGCGTTTCTGCATCGGTCCTGATACGAGACTGCCCCTGTGGTACGGGAGAAGGGCGGAGCTCGACGTGGATCGAGGGCCGTGTACGCCATTTTCTGCCTTTTCGTTACCATGTCCTCGAACCGACCGATAACTATAGATCGAAGCGCTGAAGCAACTCTCCAAGCAGCAGCGCGGAAGGAACTCGCTTACCTGGCGCAGTTCGGACAACCGATCCTGCCGTTGCGGCGTGAGAGGAGGCCCAGTTACCACTACCAGCAACAGTTGCCGTCGTCCCACGTTGAGAACTTGGAGCGGTACCTCCGCATCACGTCGTCACTCCTCCCTAGGGACCCCACTCTCAGTCGTTTCTGCATCCGCCATCCAGACCTCCAGCACAACAACATCATCGTGTCGAGGTCGCCCGACTCCGACTGCCGAGTCGTCGGATTAATCGACTGGCAACACGCCTCTATCCTGCCCATGTTTCTCATCGCCGGCGTTCCCCGACGCTTGCAGAACCACGATGATGCCGTCTCTCAGTCTATGACACCGCCCTCTCTGCCGGAGAATTTCGACGAGTTGGACGAAGCCGAGCGAGCCGCCGAGGAGTATCTTCACCGTTGTCGCCTCGTCCACTACCATTATGTCACCAGCACGTCGGAGTGCAACCAGCCACACTACACCGCCTTCACGGACCCCTTATACGCGCTTCGCGGCCGTCTCTTCCAACAGGCTGGTGGCCCGTGGGAGGGCGAGACTTTCGACCTGAAGAACGCACTCATTCAAGCAGCTGAGAAGTGGAAGGACCTTACGGGGGGAGGCGTGCCGTGTCCCGTGGAGTT
Source organism: Auriscalpium orientale (assembly GCA_019915035.1). NCBI lineage: Eukaryota > Fungi > Basidiomycota > Agaricomycetes > Russulales > Auriscalpiaceae > Auriscalpium > Auriscalpium orientale. Next base: position 144,793 of record JAHLMH010000033.1, on the reverse strand, counting down.
CAACGCTGAGGAACAACGCGAGATGACGGTGCTGAATAAAGAACTGGGTAAAGCGGACAGGGGCTTCGAGTTCTTGCAGGGCATGGTCGGCCTTGGGGAGGAGGGCTGGGTGCCGACCGAGGGCTACGAGCAGGCCGTGGCGTTCTTGGAGGCGATGAAGGAGGAGGCGTTGGTGGGGGCTGAGTCGGCGGATGAACGGGAGGAGATCATGGCTCACTGGCCCTGGGACGACATCGACGAAGAGAACCATATGTGACGAATCGAGCTGGACATTCCGCGCTAGCGCTGTTGTGTCCTGCAAAATGCAAATGGAGTCTGGCTGCAACATACAGCTCGCTAAAGCGGCAGCGGTCGATGAGGACGGGCCGCTCGTCCGCTTCGACGCAAATAATGTCAAAAGAATTACCGCCTACCGATGAGCACACAGTTGGCACCAGATAGCACGCGTCGACCATCGAAGATGTAAAAAACAGCGCGTCAAGAAAACAAAACACTACAGCACATACACTGACGACTCCCATATCGATAACGAGGTAGCCTGTACCCCAGCCCCGCGCTCAGCGGGGGTAATAGATGTCATCGTCCCATGATTCTGCGCGCACACGAGTCAGCAGGCTGAGGGGAGACATGGAGAGAGGGAGGGGAGGGGGAGGAACGCACCTTCTGTGATGCTCTTCCATGCGAAAAATAGCGTGACAACGGCCGCGGTCTCGAGGATCGTCGCGATGAACGAGCCGTCAATCTTCGCGCTCGCGCCCTGTACGTATATAATCAGGGTCAGCGAGCCGATATAACGTCGCAAAGCTCAGGGCGGGAGAAGGACGCACGTCGCATATGACTTTGTTGAGGAGAAAATAGTCAAGCTGGCTAAGCACGAACAGGATGCCCGCGAGCACGTAGAACCACATGGGTCGCGACTCGCGCAGCACGAATAAGACGATGTAGCCCATGATGAGGAAGTACCCTAGCGCGGCCCTGCACGCCCGAACAACATCCATCAGCCCTGGTTGCGAAGACGAAAAATCAGGAGGGGACGCACGCCAACGGCCATATGCTTGTGAGCACGAAGAGCGGGATGCTATGCAGCGACTCTGGTGGGCTCGAGGGGCCGAATACAGATGTCCATGAGAACGCGACGTCGAGCGCGATGTACGTCGTCGCCGCGAAGAACGCCGCCGTAAAAAAACCAAACGGCTATCCCCACACATGAGCAAATCAGCCCCCATCCGATTCGCACATTTGAGAGAGGAACGCGCACCACGAGCGCGGCGAACGTGCCGTCCTCGACCACCTGCGTCGCGACGAGCGCGTTGCCGAGCAGCGTCCAGAAAAGTGCAGCAACCGCGCCGGCATGCACAGCGGAGAGAGCAGCGAGCGCGCCGGTGCCTTGTGTGAGGAATGCGCCCGTCGTGACAAGTTGTAGTGGGAGGGTGAGGAGGTACGCGATGAGGAAGAGCCGGAGCTCAATTCGGCCTGCACGCCAGCAAGTCAGCATCATGTGTCTCGGGATTTAATGGCAATGCGCATGCAGATAGATGGCTATCGGCGCACGCGATGGTATCGGCGCACGCACAACGAGCGGAAAAGAAAGGGAAGAGATCACGCACCGACGGCGGCCTTGCGCCTGCTGCACAGCCAGATGAGCACGCCCGTGACGCCAATGCTGAGCGCGCACGCGACGATGTTCGCGACGTTGCCTATCGAGCCGTGGGTGCCCGCGCGCAGTGTCCCACACGAGGGATTCACGCCCACGGGCGCGGAGCTGCGGTCTGCGGAGAGGCCGGTGAGCGCGAGTGGGTCATGGTGTTCGAGCTGAAATTTCGAGCTCAAGGTGAGCGGAGCAAGGAGACGGAAGAGAGGATGGCGGACCTGGTGGTAGAAGAGGTTGCACCACGGATAGGACGGCGTCCGGTGGCAGAGCGTCTCGAAGTCGCCAAAGCGAGTCATGGGTGGGTGGGGTATCGCTGCCGCACGGTCGTAAAATCGTTAGCGCACGAGGCGCAAGGAAAAGAGGAGGGACGCGGGGAGAGGAGGAGGCGGCGGCGGAGGAGGAGGAAGGGCGTGGCGGGAAAAGAACAGTAGCCAATTGTGCGATATCAGCGATCAAAACAGCACACAACAGAGACCACACGCACGCGTGGCGCACCTGCGCTGGCGTCGCGCGTCCGTACAACGAAAGTGGGTGTCGCGGCGTCGTGAGCCAGCCCACGGCCAGGAAAGAAAAGAGAGCGCGGCCGAGCGGACGTGAAGGAGAGAGGAATGGGGCAAGCGAGTGAGCGAGCCGCCGACAGGACAACGCCTGCAGGCGTGACGGTGTCACATAGGCGGGTCACGCGCGCGTAACCAGGACAGCAGCTCGTCGCGATGGGCCAGAGGCGGGAGCGCGATGCCTGGACAAGGTGCGAGTGAGCTGTGGGTGGACGGCAGAGTGCTTGTTTCGTTTGAGGCTGATGTCGAGGTGAGAGGTGTCGCGGTTGATCTCCCACGGACTCGCCGGGACCGACTTTGATGCATTTAAATGCGCGTTCGATGCCATGTCGACTTGCTGCTGGCCATAGACAGAGGCGCTGATTCGGGTACGACGCTGATGGGAATAGACAGCGGAGACGGATGGCGAGGAGAGGGTCGGCATGTAGGTCGGGACAGGGGCGAGCAGGGAAACATAGAAGGTGGGGGCAAAGTTCACTTATGCATCCAATATCGTGATAAGTACACAAGTAGTGCGCAGCTGCTCAGTACGTACAGTCGTTGAATACTCTTCCACGTCGGCCGTTGCGGCCTCCCCAGGCAACCGTCGCACGCGGCCTCTTGCTCTTGAGATGCTGTTTTGAGTGTACGCCGGTGATGACTGAGGGAGCGTCGGCGACAACAGAAGAGCGGAGAAATATACACGAAAATGCGAGCGTGGAGGTACGATGGAAGAGTAGCTAGCCATGGCGCGCAGTATTGGACCTAATTCGCGATCACGTGTGCGCATACATTCACTGCCGAGCTCTGCTTCCCGTACGACAAACCATCTTGGCCCCGCAGCAGCCTGTTATGACGCAGAAATAGGACAAAGACGCACAGCCGAAGGTGAAGAAAGATAGCGAACAAACGAATTCAAAGCACAAAAAGATTGTATCAGAAAGCGAGCGTATAAAGACCTCGCACACCCGCTCAAGCGTCCTTCGCCGAGGGCAGGCCCCTCCTCCATAGTCCAATGCCGGATCTGGCACTCGCACACCGAGCGTGGAAGCCCTGCTGCAACAGGGCTGGCAAAGGTGCGTGCATCGGCCATCGCACGTCGGGCACGGAGGCTTACGATCTACCGCTCCAAGGACAAGGCGTGTCGAGGCTATGTCCTGTCCCGGGTATCCGGCATGTCACTGCACAGGTGCGTCAAATTTATATTCAGTACGGCGGCGGGTGAGAAATATTTGCACTGACCCGCTCCAGGCAGGCTGCGCGCGCTGCGTCACCGTCGCTCCGAGAAGGTCGGTATGACTTGTTCTTGATTCATTGAACACTCCGGTACATTGAGCCCTGCAATCGTGGCAAACACGCGTGCTGCTTGTGCCGTGCGGGGGTCGTCCGCAGTGATGCTACGGAGGAGGTGCGTCAGGGCACTCGTGTTCAGGAGACGTGCACACTGACCCGCTCGCAAGACGACCGGGCTCCGAGTAGCTGTGCTACGGGAGCAAAAGTGTCCCTCTCGCGCTGCTGAGACGCCACCCACCCTCAGCGCGCGTGCCCCTAACCTCGCCTGCTGTCCGCTGAAACACGTAGGTGAGTTGGGTTGGTATCTGAAGAAAAACGGACATCACTCACTCAGTGTCCTCCAGCCCTCGCTCCGCTATAGGTGGGACTATAGCGCGGGCCAAGGACCCTGAGCGTGGATGAACAGGGACTTGCTGGGAGTGGGCCGACACGTAGCGCGGCGGTACGATTCCGCTCTGAGTCTCAAGTCTGGGTTTCTGGTTATGTTATCAACTATATACATGAGATAATGCCAGTACTTAGAAATTACCGCTGCGCTTGCCGCTGGGTGCTGCAGCTGCACCATCCGCACTCATTGACTGCTCGCTCAGCTGTGCAAGGACAGCGATGACATCATTCCGGAATCTAAATGTAAAAGCCCAGAAAAAAACTCTGTATGTGGATGACATAAGCAACAATTCATAGGACTTGTAAAAGGCAGAAGCTCGAAAGGTCGAGGGTTGCTGGGAGGGGCCAAGGCATTGAACAGCTCATGATGAGTCAAGATGATGACATCATTCCGGGTTTTAAATGGGATTTAAAACCCGGAATGATGTTATCATTGTTAGCTAATCTTATATGGAATAAATGAAATTCCCTGCAATACCACTATTCTGCGCGTTCTGTAAGCACTGTATAGTCTTAGAAATGCTGCAAAGTCAACAACTTATGTGGTTCGTTCCCGGCAACAGTGAGGAAGTCGAGAGCTTACCTCAGACCAGCGTGGGAGTCAATGACTATATATAGTGCTATACTTGTGTGTTGCAGGGGGTCGAAAAAACGCTGTATGAACATTACATAAGAAACGATTCGTGGGAATCGTAATTCGCAGACAGGCTTTGGGGAAGGGGTAGACGCTTAGAGAGTAGTTTCCTCGACGATTTTACTCTTGACGGAATGCGAAGCTTTTATACCTTTTGGGAGCGCCACGGGCAATGGCTTGCATGTGGTACGTGAGCTTGCAAAAATGATAAGATGGAACACAAGGACGACAATCGAAAGACAATGAACGCTAGTCCTGTGACAAAGGCGGCGATTCAAACGGCGACAAGATCTGCCATTGACGATCGGGAGGTCTAAGGGAATATTTGCGCGGTGGGATAAGATGGGATATCGCAGAACTGATTCCAGGCGGACAGAAATCTAGGATACCGTTAGCGTCGAACCAGAAAAATATCCGGTGTTGTCCTCACCTGCTAAGTACGAGCCAATAAATTGAGGCGCGCATCGAGCCGTGGCTCTCCGCAGTGATATATCCGCTCCGGGGTTCTTCGGACCGTCCAACACACTCGAATATGCGCGAGCGTTTTTTGTTCCGGCATATGCAATGGTAGAACGAACACGAAAACCCAGTGTCTTCAAGAAATTCATCGCCTCAGGCGGATGCTCGGTATACAGAATATCTGATGTGAAATGGTGAGCGTCAACCCACGCCGGATATAATAGATTCTGTCCTCACCTGCTGAGTACGATCCAAGAAATCGCAGCGCGAACCTCTTTGCTCCCCACGGCGGAGTGTCGGCCGTAATGACTAATCAACGCACCCGCATATGCTCTGCCTGTCCATCTATTCACGTTTTCCAGAAAAAAGAGCCGGACGGTCAGCAGTGAGATTATCTGATGCGAGATCGTGAGTTTCGAGCCGCTAACAAACTAAATATGATGCGCTCACCCGCTAAGTACGATTCACATCATCGGGGCGCCCGCCCAAAAATTCCTGAAGACAGTGAGGTATCGGCCTTACCTTCCAAGGAAGTCATTAACGATGAGCATTTCTCCGTTCAGCTCTCATACGAGGAAGACCGGACGGTGAAGGAAGAAAATGAATTTGCATACGAGAAAGGACAAAAGAAGAATGCCCGTGAGATAAAGATCGACGTCGGCATAGGATCAAATACTTTGACATATTGACATTCGGCCGGCTCTCCTTTACCAGGCTTGAGCTGCCGCCGGCGCTCTGCAGCAGGCGCAGGCGGGCTTCACGGCATGATTGATCCCGTCACTGGCGGCCTCGCGAGCTTTCGACAACATACGCCTGGGAGTGGAGAGATGATCGACGTCGTAACGCCCTCAGGCAGTGCTCAATCGGCGTGCCAGGAGGGTCATGCGGTGTGCAGGAGGTTGCACCAGCAGGCGAAATTGACGCGGTCGGCGGTAAAGAGGCTGTTGATTTCCTAGCTCCAATAAATCCTGGGCTCGGCTGATATAGAACCACAGCGGTATAGCGCCCGCTGCATTTCGGTTCTGGCAACAAATGATGCCAGGGTGAGCGTTTGGCGGGACAGGGTGGGATGAACGAGACGAACCTGCCAGACGTGGGAATGTTCACTTGCGCGCAAATTCGCCTCATGCCGCAGGCGTGGCCGCCGCGGCTCTTTCTCTTCGTCGTTCCTGCCATGCTGGATCAGCCCGCGCCCTGTCGGCGGCTACAGTGAACCTCGGTTATCACTTGCAGTGTACTAGCGAGCGTTTGCGGGGGCAAGGATGGTGCGTACGTTGCTGTACGGGACGCGACGTGTCAACTGATTCAGTCCGTCTCCAGAACCTGCCATCGCTCTGGCGGGCCCATCTTGTTCGGTGCTTGCCCCGAGGATCTCAGGGTTCCAGCGTGGCCTACGTTATCGGCTTCCCGACTTAGGTCCTGTATCAGTGCGCTGCTGTGCGCTACGCCTTACAATGGAAGATCCGGCTGGATAGCCTCATTCATTGTCCTGAGGCCTCGAGCAGAGCGTGAGGCAAATTTCCCGCACGGCGCCAATTACATGGAGCAAGTACGTCAATTCGACGGCCCTTCGGTGGGGGCGAGGATATAAAGTACCACCATATCTGGCGCGGTGTGGTGTTCGTTCCTCCCTCCCTCTGTTTTCCTCACGTGCGCACCACTATGTCTGCCCCCGAACTCAAAGCCGCTCGCGATAGACCCCACGTCAAGTCCGTAGGCATAATCGGCGCTGGCCTCGCCGGCATGATAACTGCCCATACGCTGCTACAAGACGGGTTCGCGGATCTAGAAATTCTTACGCGAGATAGGGCAGTTGGGGGCGTGTGGATGGAGGACCGCGTGTATACAGGGCTGCAGGTCAACAAGTGCGTCCACAGTTATCTTTATCTTGTTTTCGCGCTCTGACGGCACACCGACAGTCTTCACGGAGAGTTTAGCTTCTCCTGTTTCCCCATGAGCCCCGAATCGAGAGGCGGTCGACTGAGCGGGCACGACCTGAAGTGGTACATGCGAAAGTTCGGAGAGACATATCTAGAAGGCAAGTTCCGGTTCAATACCGAGGTCGTGAACGTCAGACGCGACTCGTCGGGAGAGGGCTGGCGCGTCCAAGTGAGAGATGCTGTAAGTGGGGTGTCAGAAACGCTGAGATACGCCCGGATCGTCCTGTGTACTGGGGTAAGTGGACTTTGGCTCGAACGAACGTGCGCGCTGACGAGTGGGCTTTCGACACAGGGCTGCAGCAATCCGCGAATACCGGACGCGCTGTCACCAGCCGCAGCACAAGCTGCGCACTTCCACGGCCCTGTCGTGCACTCCAGAGACTTCAAACATCACATCGACGAGCTCGTTCCGTCGCACAAGTCGCTGGAGAGCGTCAGCGATGACGAGACTGGCCAGATAGTGGTCGTTGGTGGCGGAAGATCGGCACAAGAGTACGTGCGCCGATCCACCAAAAGGTTATCCTAGTAATTTTCCGGCCGGCTTCTGCGTTCCCAGCATCTCGGCGTATCTCGCGAACCGTGGGCGAAAGGTGACGATGGTGTTCAGGACTGCAGACGCATTCCTAGCAACGGCTAAACCGCTGCCAAAGTGCATCCGGAAGAGCAGGTACGTGCTCGCTGTCAAGAAAGCCGCGACGCTGAACGGACTCTAGATTTGTCTCTGCTTTCTCGCCGCACTCGGAGCTGAACACAGGGCTGGAGTGAGTGGGGCCTGGCCAGCCGCGCTTCTCGCTGACAGGGACACCATCTAGACGTTTCCTCCACACAACATGGCTCGGCAGCAAGATCGTGAACTCCTTCTGGAAGCACATGACCGAACAGTCTGTGCGTGACCTTCATTCACTTTGACGCTTCCTACCGGATCTCATGCTTCTCATCCTGTCCAGTTCAAAGCTCTCAAGATCCCCGCCGACTCGCCTCTCCGCCGTGCACACTCACCGTATTGGAGCGTAACCAAAGACGAGGGCGTGCCAGACCCAGTACGCTTCCACGCGGTGGTGAACGCGGGAAAGATCGACCTCGTGGCCCCGGCACGCGTCGAGCGCTTCGGGAATGACGGACAGAGCGTGATCCTGGCGGACGGGCGGATGCTGCAGGCAGATGCGGTGGTGCTCGCGACGGGGTATGTCTCGTCGTGGTTGTCCATATTTGACGGTGCGTGATACCCTCTGCAGCGGCGAACACCCCGCTGACGGGCGTCGATGAAGAGGAGACGAGGGAGGAGCTGGGCCTAAATCGCCATCCGCTCTCGGAGGGCGCGGCGAAGTATCGCTGGGACTACAAGTCGCTGCGCAACCCGCCCTCGGCCTACTTTGAGGGCGAGCAGGCCGACGCGCTCATCATCCGCGGCCTCGTTCCCGCAAAGAATATCCTTCGCCGCGATTTCGCTATCAACGGTGCCGTGGTGCGTACCCATTGAGGCCTACATTTCATCAGAGCCTCACTAAATTTCGGCGTTGGCATAGATCACGAACTTCAACACATTGACGTGCGAGGTATCTGCGCACTGGATCTCTTCGTATTTTCTCGGCGATCAGATGCGGATACCTGCGAGCGTGGACGACGCGGTCGCACAGGCTGAACGGAACGCGGCATGGATGCGCCAGCGGTATCCCGACATGTTGCAATACTTGAACGAAAGCTACTCTAGCTCGGCAGCCTTCTGGACGTACGTTTTTCACAGCTGTAATACAGCGCCTCTTTTATAGTTGACGATTGGTCGTGTAGGTGGCCACAGTGGAACGACGATCTGCTGGCGGATATGGGGCTGAAGACCCGGCGGAGCGGGGGAAATTGTCTGACATGGCCGTTCAAGGTAGTGCACCTGAACGAGATTGCGCACTTGAAGGAGGAACGGGACGCAAAGCGGCTATTTGACCGCGGTCTGCCGCCAAAGTCATGCGTATGAGTTGGTCCGGCTTCGAGATTTGGTACGCTGTAAAAGTATTGCGGTGCATAACGGACGCTAAGTTGCGAACGCGAAGAACCCACATATTTCAATATTATAATGGCTTTGGAATGCAATATATTGCAATACTTGTAGCTCGAAGCGCGGACCGTGACCACAGGTTTATTGTCATTACAATCAGAAGCGTCCAAAGACGAATATATGTATAGTGACGGCACAACACTAACGCACAATCAAATAAAGGCGAGAGAGCTCATAGCAATGAATCCAGCTTGCTCAGCACCTCCAACACGCCCGCGATCAACTCGGCACTGAGATCTTCGTCCCCGCCCACCAACTCCTTGCGCACTTCTTGTAGCAGCCCCAGCACCGCCTCGCGCCCATGGACCGCTGCACTTCCCATGCCGATGCGCGACCCCTCGCGCCGCCGCGATCCCGTCGTCGGCCCGCCGGCACTGCCGAACGGCCACACGGCGAACTCGGCGAGGATGTCATCACAGCGTGCAAACGCGGCCTCGCGGTCCTCGTAACCGAGACGCCCGAAGGCGTTGTCGAGCACGCTCGCAGCGTAGGCTGCGCACGCGAGGCACGCGGCGCGGAGGGCGCGCATCTGGGTGCCGGATTGGTCGAGCGCCGCGGATGGGACGGCGGAGGTGGACGCGGTGAGCAGCGCGACGACGCGCTGGACGATGGCATCCTTGACCCGCAGGTCGGCGACAGGGTGTGTCGCCATGTCGAAGAGGAGGAAGTTGCGCTTTTCGGTGCGCAGGACACCCTTGTCGACGAGGCCCTTGGCGAGGCGCTCGCGCACCTGCTTGAGCTGGAATCCAATTTTGAGAACATTCCAAGTTTCGCCTGCCCAGTACGAGAATCAGGCCAGACCGCTGCCGTAAATGTTGATTGACGCACCGCTGAGCAGGTCTATCCAGCTGTTGACCGACATGCGCTCTATAGGTTCTTGCGCCTTCATCATTCTGAGTGTCTCGTCCAGGATAGTCTCCCCAGTCTGCCGGTCGTCGATGACCTCGACAAGGCGCTCTGCGAGGGGCAGTCGTCGCCGATTGGGATCTTTGAAAACGGCGATTCGTCTCCGCAGAGCGAGTTCAATGAGGATGCAGCCGCGCAGCGCATATGAGATGTTGTCATTCCAGAACGACAGATAGCCCTGCCATTCACGTCAGCGGTGTAGAGAGTGGCCGTCCCCGGTAGAGATGGGGTGCGCCCGAGACGACTAGGACATGATGATGGGCTATGATCGCACAACGCACCTGCTTGTCCTTCAGCCCAAGCAGCAGGACCTCCTCCATCAGTGTCAGCTTCGGCGGCCGCCCTCCGAGCTTCGCCTCCTCGTCATCCCGTTCTAAGTCGCGGGGGTCGTAGGCAATTTTGCTGCCGCCAGCAAAGGCGGAGCCGCCATGCGTAGCGGTTGGTGGTGGAGTTGAAGAGGAGGCATGGCCGTTGGCATCGGAAAGTGTGTGGCCTGCCGACGAGGACACAGACTGGTTGACCCGTCGCCGCGAGAGTCCTGTGGATTCGCTCATCGCTGCAGCGTCGTGCTGGACGGCGACGATGATGTGCAGGTCGACGCCAAGCAATTATTCCGAGACTATTCGGGGCGGGTGCAGTTACGTCGGCACTTGGGTTAGGGTTCTGCATCCCTCCTTCGTTCTTTCTGTCTGCCGTGGGCTGCTTTCCCTGCTTTCTCTCTGGTGGACTCGGGATTCACGAATGTAATGGCAGCGCCAAGCTCAAGCGATGTGAAGGCGCAAATCTTCCAGCGGCTGCATCCGCGAGTGTACCTCGAGCGGTTCGTCGCAGAGAGTGTCCGCCCAGACGGTCGCGAGTTCGACGACTTCCGAGACCTGAGTGTTGTCGTAGGTGAGTCTGCGAGGCTTCTGGATGAGCGACGCCTCATTGTGTCAAGGCTCTGTGTCCACAGCAGACGGCTCTGCGCTGGTACGGCTGGGCGAAACCACCATCGTCTGCGGCGTGAAGGCAGAGATCGCAGAGCCAGACATCGACCGGCCAGAAGAAGGGTTTCTTGGTATGCTCATTCCGCCTGCCCCATAGTATTTTTAACACGCGAATATCGGCACAGTCCCGAATCTTGACCTACCAGCCATGTGCTCCCCAAAATTCAAGCCCGGCCCCCCATCTGAGGAAGCTCAAGTGCTTTCTGACAGGCTTAACGACATCCTCGTTTCGTACGTTGAGTAAACTCTTCGACATCCCTTACTAGTCCTGTAACAACGTGATCCGTGTCTCATCTATGTCCGTTTCCTCCGGACTGACAGGTCCGGCATACTCCCCATCTCCTCGCTCGTAATTCATCCGGGAAAGGCCGTATGGGTCCTCTACGTCGACGCGACATGTATCAATTACGACGGAAACGCGTTTGACGCGGCACTTGTGGCTATGGTCGCGGCGCTCAAAAATAGTGAGTATCCGGCCTACTGTGTTCTGCTACTGCGGCGTGCGCTGTCATACCGTCGGCTTTTTGCCGTGTCCGCTGTCGCGCATTTCTCTTGTTGTCGGTGTCCGCCACTTCTGGAGATACGTAGCATCGGCAGGCGTTTGGCGGGCTGTCTTATCGCAAGCGGTCACCGCTCCTGGTCGTCATCTTGTCATCGTTGCTGACTTACATTGCGCTTGCAGCAACCCTCCCAAAAGCGACCTACAACGAAGACACGGGCCGCACCACCTGCTCGCGGCGGACACGCACGCCGCTGGCCCTCGACCGTCTGCCGGTCGCGTACTCCTTCGGAGTCTTTGATTCGTACGTCTAGATCGCATCCGTCCCGCCGATCGCTCCTTACACGACCGCTGCCCAGGAAATATGTCCTCGCCGACCCGACGGCCTTCGAGGAGCCGCTCCTGGACACGACGCTCAGTGTCGTGCTCGACGACCGCGGCACTCTCGTGTCCACGGCCCAAGTCGGTGTGGGGATGCTGGACGACGGGGAGGACGCCTTGGACCTGTGTATCGCGCGTGCGACGGAGCGGCATGCAGCCGTCGGGAATAAAGTTTACGTTTGTTGAACGCTGCCGCCTTGGGTGCCGAGGAGGCCAAGTTTCAGCTCCGTCATCGCGGACTGCGGTCCTCGCGAGCCTGTTGACGGTCGAGGTGCGCGCATGGCAATTGCGGAGGCCGAGATGCTGTTGTCATGGTTGCTGACAAGCGACAGCAAGGGCTGCGCTGTATGATTCATTTTTTGCACGAGCATGAGCCAGCGGCGACGAAAGGATCTTGAGAGAGCTAGCAACACGCAAAGGGCAAGTAAGCCATGGCAGATCCGATTCTTCGTACACTGGGACCCTCTCTTCATGCTACAGATATGGGCCGACTACCAATGCCTTGCTGCCGCCTTGCGCGGAACTTGTACGCGAGCCAGATAAACGAGGGCGGCCAGATTTATCGGACGCATCCATCAGACAAACCCCGTAAAGAATTGTGCATCAGGAACATAGTCGGTAAAGTCGGTAGCACGCGCGAGGAGCGGTCCTCATTATACGTTGTCAACATCATCACAATTACCCCATGCGTTACTCATACGTACAATACACACATCGGTGACATCCGGCCCTCAGGTCGCCCTCGGCATGACGGTACGATATAAAAAATAAAATACTTTTCGATTGCCCATAAATGAAATGCACGATGTAGCAGTACAGATACACGGTCATAAATCCACACCAAAACGAACCCGCGGAGAGGAAGGGGATAATGCAGAGGGGAAGGCGAAGAGAAGGTCGAAGTAGAAAGAGGCGGGAGAGGGATAACGACACGCAGAAGATCAGATGAACTGCGCCTCTTCGAGATGCCGCCGGATGACGCCCTCACGAACTGCAAGATGACAAGGCGTGAGTTTAGGTGGGAAAGCTAAACAAAGATTTGAAACGCACCGTCGGTCAGTGTATGCGCCATCGCCGTGGTGTCCTTTGCGAGCCGTTAGAACAGAAGGGAAGAGCATGGCGACGGCATGCTTACGATGGCCGAAGTATGATACCCGTAGAACGGTCTTGACACAGGGGATTTCTTGCGCAAAATGCGCTCGAACCTTCTACGCATATCTAAGTGCTCGTCAGTTATCCATCGGAGCCAAAACGGAGCCGTGCAGGGAGTGACTGTATATCTGGACACAAGGCGCTAGATCTGAAACAAGCGAGGCCTACTCACACGTCGTGAACTCGAACGCATCGTTCGGCCGGTCATAGCTTTCCAGGTGCCGCTGTATCGAGATGCCCGCCTGGATCTTGCGCTCGAGCAGGTCATACTTGTTCAAGAACAGGATCATCATCGCCTGTATACGCGTGGGACGTTAATGAGGTGCCGCGGTGATACGGGGCTGAGAAAGGTGGCAGAAAAGAAGCCTGGGAACGTGGGGAAGCGCGGAAGCGGGGCGCAATTCTGGGAAGGCAACAGGAGATGAAGGAAGATGATATGAAACACCGGAAGCCAGCAATAGAATCAGAGAAGGATGGGGCGAAACTCTACACGGAGACGGAACAGGACGGCAAGGGGGAGGGACGTACCCGTGCGAGAAGTGGCGAGGCGACGACCGCCGACCACAGCGCGATGGAGTCCTGGAGGCGATTCACGGTTCGGTCCTCCTCGAGCTGCTCGTCGAAGCACGATATCGGCGCGAGGAAGAACACGGCGGTCAAATCCTCGAAGTATGGCAACCACGCCTGGCGCTGTGTCGAAGGCATCATCGAGACGTGTAAGCAACGCACGCAAAGGGACAAATTAAATCAGCAGCTGTCCGACACGCGCAGGGGCGGGCGTACGTACATGGGTGCGCGACCCGCCGACATCGTAGATGACCCACTCCCGGCGCGCCCATATCGACCCGGCTGCGGTGTCCCGTGAGCGGCGGGGCAGATGGTCCTCGGCGGCGGTCAACGTTGTTGACGACGCCGACGACAGCGGGCCCGCGACGGTGGCGTGCGTGGTGGAGGCGGCGTCTGTCTCGAAAACCAGGCGGTTCTCCGACACGCCGATGGTGCGCAGGCGCGCGCGCACAACATCTGCGTCGGAAGGGACGTACGAGCGGGTTGCAATCCGGTCAATATCGTCGAGGAAGCTAAGCGAGGGTTAGCGGTCGATCAGGGTGGGTTCTGTCCGGGTCAAGGTGAACGCGCCGTGCCGCACAGCGGGCTGATCGCGGGGAGAAGAGAAGATTTGGAAGCGAAAGAGGAGGGGGACGTGCAGGGTTGGCCCCGTGGGATCGGCGGAGGAGTAGGGGAGGGGTCGCAGGACGTGTAGGAACAAAGCGGGGTTGAAGCGAAAAGGGAGGGTACTCACAAGCCTGCGTGCTGCCATAGGTGGACACCGCTCATCGCGAGCGTCGTGCGCACGGCAGGGTTATGCCAGAGCGCCTTCATATCGTCTGCACACCCTGCAATCACATCCGTCGCCTCCGCCACCACGTCGTGTGCGCCTTTCTTCAGCGTGCCGCTCCCGGTGTGGCGTAAGGTCCCGCTTGTGGGCGAGTGCGGGAAGCGGACGGCCTGCCCACCGCGCACGCGCACGAAGAACTCGCGCAGTCGGCGGTCGGAGTCGTGGTCGTGCGAGCCGTGCGCCTGGCCAAGCGCGCGCTGGAGGTCTGCCTCGACGTGGCGGAGGGGCGCGAGGCGGAGGCGGAGCAGCGCGTGAGGGTCGGTGTGGTGGTCGGTGAGGGCGGTGTGGGCGTCAGAAGAGGCGTCCTCGTCGGACATGTACGTCGCAGAGAGCGGGCGCGAGGAGGAGGAGGCGGACGGCGGGGCGGACGAGGTGGGGGAGGAGACAAAGGAGAGGACGTCGAGAATTATGTTGATGGAGCGTATGAGGTTGAGTTGGATGACGATGCGCCAGGATTCGCGCTGGGCGGCCCATGCTGCGGGGGCGTGTGTCATTTGCAGATCTGGCCGCACAGTCAGCGACGAGAGAACACAAGAATATGCGGGGCTTACTTTTGAGCGTTGTGCTCTTGCCTGTAAGACATTAGCTCGGGGTATGACACGGGGGCGAGGTTTGTACGCACCGCTCTCGCTCTGGCCGAGCAGCATGACCTTGATCACGTCCTGGCGACGACGAAGGGCGGTGCGCTCCTCGCGAAGGCCGGCGTCGATCTCGTCGCTGACGCGCTGTGCTTCTGCTTCTCTGGCAAGGCGGGCCTCGCGCTCCTCGGGGCTGGCGTCGGGCGGGGGTGCCCAGGCGGTGAGGGGGTCGGGGCCGGTCGAGCTGGCGCGAAGGCGGGGCATAGGGACGTCGACGGCGGTGGGGGGAGGTGGCAAGAGGGGGCGGGGTAGGTAAGAAGGGTTCCCAGGGCCGAAGGATATTTGTATGCGGCAGCCTCGGGACGGCGCGCTACACGTGCGGCCGAGATCGAGCTCCTCCCTGAATATTTCACGGCTGCCCTAGGCTGCCCTCCGCTGCTGCTGCCACGGCGACGGCAAGCCAGGCGCGCAGACAGCAGCCTCGCCAACGGACGCCGGCAGATGTGAGCGACTCCGCCGACTCTGTTTCGTGTTGATGATGACCGTACGTGCGCAGACGCCCGCCTCTCTTTGCCTCGGGCGCCCCTGCTCTATACGAAACAAGCCTGAGCCATTCACCGTATATGAGCCCACATCATATTCGCGCGCTCGAAACACGTCGATCGGTCCCACCATCGCGCTGTAGCAGGCTGTAACGCGCTGTTCGAATGGCACTACTTTGCCGACGCCTGGGTATACGAATCTACACCGCGTCATCAGATATATACACGGTTCCAGATTCACCAGATAGCTATATCCAATTTCAAGTCCGTAATATACACTTTCTAAGAGCAATTTGCCTATGGGTGCCTGCAGGGCGCTGCTATCCCGTGTTGGGATGGGGACAAAAGACGGACAGAGTCGGTGCGCACGCGCGGTGCAAAAGTTTGCACCCCAGAGGCGTCGGGATGCGATCTTTGACAAGAGCAGGGTGAAACATAAGCCCGTCACTCCCGGAGACCGTGGTGGTGAGACGCAGCCGGCGTGGCCGCGTCCACGCTTGAATCTCTCGATCTTGTGCTGCGTATAGCCGGCATCCTTAACTGAACCTGAACGGATCGACGAGTAAGCGCAGGTAAGGGCATCATAATCAAGGCTCGCTCGCAAGTTGCCAATAGCGAAAGGGGCCAACTCACTTGCAGTATGGGTGCTGATGCTGGTGTCGGTGGTCATGGTCGTGGTGCGGGTGACGGTCCCGCCGTCCGAGCACGGCGAGGACACCTAGCCGCACTGCGCATGCGCAGTTGTCTCTCGCGAGGTAACCGAGATCTGTTCAACCGATGCCGGACCTTCCCCCCTGCTCGGCACAGGCGGCAAGGGCTTCTGGACCAGGACGCATCCTGACGCATCTGTACGAATTAGCTTCCCCACGTCTGATTATAATAACAGTGTTGAATGATGACGAGGTCGAGGTGCGTCAGAAAGGGTCAGAACCGCGATAGCGACCTGCACGGCCACCGCACGCGACCTGCAAGGGGAAAGTCCAATGGTCCGGAGATCGAGAAGACGCCCACAGGAGGAGCGGGAGATGCCGCGGGGGGACTGGGGAAGGATCGCATGAAGGGTCGGCTGGAGAAATATCGCTCAGCAGTCGACGGAGGGGGATACCGTGCTTACCATTCGCTTGACCCTTGCTGTGAGATCGCCGAGTGACCGAGATCTCCGATGGCACTAGAGTCCAAAGGACGCCGCACAAGTGTCGTTGGGACAGAGTCGACGAGTGGCCAATGGCGTCGCCACGGTGTGGCGAGTCAAAAGCCACGATAAGCCATTCCCTGTATAGCTTGACCTTGGTATCAGGACGATAGCCGTTTGCGATAAATGAGAGCTTATAAATTACGGTAGTCATGTCAGGGAGAGGGGGGCGGAATTTACTTTCGTGCAAATGGGACCCCGCCCTCTGTTTCGTGGAATGAAGATTTATAAGCCGACACATCCTGCCAAGGCAGGAGTACAAAATGCGTTCCCGGGTTTGATAGTCGATGAGCTGGTGATGCTGTACAAGGCGACTCGAAGACTCCCAGACACGGAGAGGATGAATCGACAAGAAAGACTCAGAGAGGGGCGTTGCTAGCGGAGAAATGCCGTCCATATAAGATCTTATACAGTACCCGACGGGGCCCGTTAAGAGGCCCGATACAAGGATAGAAAGCTATGCAACGCACCGTGACACTACCCTGGTCCCTAATTCCCCACGAAATATTCTCATCCGTCGCGTAATCCTGCGTGTGAGGGCTTCTGAGCATCTCGCAGGTAGCGAGATAATCGCATCTATCGCCCTGTGTGCTTCATGAGCGCAGTCGAGGACCGCGCGCAAGTCTTCTTGGATATCGTTGAATCACGGACTGCTCACGTTGAGAAAAGACAGGGACTGGTTTGCTTTGCTAGGCTGGTGTCGAGGTAGCAGATCGTATCAGGGTATTCTTTGTTTGGTGGACGGCGGACGCGTCTGTGGCTGCGCCACACCACGCCACCCCTTCCATCCAAACAACGGACCAAACAACGCGATACTTTGCTCCGACCGCGACCCCCATCACCTCCCCGCGCGCCCGCTATTCCATGCCGCGCAGGACACAACACGTCGTCCCCGACGACGACTCGCAGAAGGAGAACTCGCCCGCCACCGCGCGCGTGAAGCCCGAGGCGCCCAACGGCAAGGGGAAGAAGCGCGACTTGAACAGCAGTATGCCCGGCCGCGCGGATCTCGAGGAGGATAGGGAGGGCAGCGAGGAGGATGCGGAGGGCAGCGAGGAGGATGGCGAGGGTGAGGAGGAGGATCAGGGCGAGGGCTCGCCGAAGGGCGCTAAGAGGCTGCGTGTCGGTGAGGATGGCGAGGGCCGCGCGGCGCCAGCTGTCAAGGTGCGGTGTGTATCTAATCTTGCGGTGATAATTGCATGCCTTTGTCGTCCTGGCAGTGTCTGTAGCGACGCTGGCAGTCTCTGTAGCGACACTAGCAGTGTCTGTAGCGACGCTGGGCTTTTTGGCTCGCTGCAGTGACGCGGGACTCGCTGTAGTAATACGGGGCTCTTTGTATTCACACCGGGCTTTTTGTATTGACACTAGCACTCGCGGGCGACGCGGTGACGCGGAGCTCTTGGGATGGATCCTGCGCCGCGCAGAATGGTAAGGCCCGCCTTCAAGCCATCAGCGTGCAGAATGCGCCCGGCACTATAATCCAGGACAAGCTATTTACGGGTCCCCCGCACGCACAGACGAACCTCGCTGTGCCCTCCTGCCGCCTGCCAAACGCGAAGAACGGATCCTGAGGCGCGGAATTAGCAGGTATGCCACATTTGCGAATTTCCCAGCAACGGTCTCACCTCGTTTCACCAGCTCGGCGCGCGCCTCCAAGCCGTCGCCCCTCGCCTCCCTGCCTGCAAACCAACCGCGCACCGCCTCCGTGGCATCGACGAGAAGCGACCGCATCTTC
The DNA here is from genome assembly GCA_019915035.1 of Auriscalpium orientale. NCBI lineage: Eukaryota > Fungi > Basidiomycota > Agaricomycetes > Russulales > Auriscalpiaceae > Auriscalpium > Auriscalpium orientale. The sequence continues at coordinate 126,476 of JAHLMH010000033.1, read as the reverse complement.
GTCCGCGCCGGTACCGCGAGGAGTACGGCCTCGCAGCGTCGAAGCGGCGGACCCACGCGTCTCATTCGTCTGCCTCGCCGACCGTCGGGTCAACGCCATCGCGCGTCCGCCATCCAGCTCGCGCAAGTCCGGGCGCAGTCCGTGCCGCGCGCGCAGAGGGGTTTCCGTGCGCGAGTATCGACGCCTCTCGTTTTCCAGAGGTATGGTCTTGGTGTCTTGATGATACTGCGCAGATATTGATGGCATGTTTCTCCTTCAGCGCCACCACCCTGCATGCGCCGACTCGGAGCGTGGGGTGACGCGCTCGACACGCTGCTGGCGTCGCGAGACAGCTGCGACGGGGCGCGAATTCCGCGTCCGGCGTGACTGGAGGGATGGAGACGACGCCCGCACCAACTGCACCCCGCCTTCTTGGCGTCTTCAGGAAGCCGCGGTGCCGTCGTGCGCGCCGGTACCGCGAGGAGCACGGCCTCGCAGTGTCGAAGCGGCGGACCCACACGTCTAGCTCGTTCGCCTCGCCGACCCGTCGTGCCAACGCCATCGCGCGTCTGTCGTCCAGCTCGCGCAGCTCCGGGACCAGTGCGTGCGTGTCGTGCGCACAGAGGTGTTCCTTGCGCGAGTAGCGACGCCCCTCGATCTCCAGAGGTAAGTCTTTATGTCTTGATGTTCCTGCGCGGATGTTGATCGCGTAAATCCACCCCAGCGCCGTCTTTTGCTGGGTGACCGCGGGCGCACGTCCAGCGCTATTGAAGCATGCGCCGACTCGAAGACTCGGAGGGTGGGGCGACTCAGCGTGACCGGACGGATGGAGACGGCCGCCGCCTAGCGACGTGTCGTGAGCACCCTACCGCACCGTGCGGCGGCGGCGCCGCCTGCCGTTCTTGTCGAAGGCGGAGATGCCCGGAACCCTCCGCGCGGCGGACGGACGGACGCACTCGGCACAACGGCCGCGCGATGATGGCAGCCACCGTATGTGCGTCGAGCCGCCGGCAGCTCAGGAAGAGCAGACGGCGCGCAGGGCTCCAGGCCATGTGCACCTGTGCACCCAGTCCGCCTGCCAGCACCGACGCTCGAGCGAGCCTGTACGCGTGGAGTTACCCCATTCTCCTGTGCAATGCAGTCAGGAATGGTGAGCGAGAGCCGGCACCCGTAACGATGCGCTTACCAGACACTTTCACGAGCTCAAAGCCCGTGCGCCGCGCTTGCCACCGTGAAATTCCACCGAGCGGCGCGCCTCTGAACAGCTTGCGTAGTCCTGCGCCTTGCGTGCCTCGGATGTTGCGCCGTCGATCCCCTGCAAGGCTTGCGATCGCGCGCCGACGGCGTGTCGACGCTCCTCCAGGCGATGCCAGCGGCGTCCGGGGGCCGGTAGGTGAGATGGAGATGACCAGCAGAACAGCGTGCGGCGCAGGCACGCAGCAACGCCGGCGCCGGCGGGCTTAGGGCGGGCTGGTGGCTGTCTTGACGGTGTGTTTCTGCTCAATGTACCGCTACTCACATTGTTTAGCAGAGATGCGCGAGGGGGGCAAAGACGGCTGGGACCCACCGAGGTCTTCAAGCTTCGAGACCGGGACCGACCGCGACGCTACGGCGCTCCCAAGGTGTCCGCGGGCCGACTCGGAGGCGTGAACACGCCATGCCACGACTGGCAAGGATGCGGCGCGACGGCGCGATTTTCCTTCGCCACCTACAACGGCTGCTCGCCCGGTGCGAATGGAACGCCGCCGCCTCCCTGAATCCACCGACTCGGAGCGCGGGGCGACGCACTGGCCGGGCTGGTGACGCTGTGAGGCATCTGCGCGGGAGACGGCCGCGCCATGTAATTCAAATCACCTACGCGACACATTCAGCGCTGCAGGCGAGGCTAAGTGAAGACCTGCTCACCGAGCGCGTGGACGAGCTCGAAGTCCCTGGACCGCTCTCTCGTCGCCGTGGACGTTTACAGAGCCGCGCGTCCAGCAGCTCGCGCAGTCGCGCGCCTTGGGTCGTCGGATGACGCCTGCCAAGTCCGTGCGAGGCTTGTGATCGCGCGCGGGCGGCGTGTCGGTGCTCCTCCAGGCGATGCCCGCAGCCTTGATAAGGCACAGGTGCGAGGGCCACCGAGGCAAGTGCGAGAGCGGCGCGCCACGGAGGCACGCGTGGCGATGCCTCTGGCGGCGGCAGCGCGGTGAGCGCGGCCTCAGAGTCATAAATTCGTCGCTGGCGTGCTGTACACGCGACGTTCCGCAAGGTGTCTGCGGGACGAGTCGCGAACCTTCGTGCGACGACCGCTCAGGACGCAACGCGACCGTCCAGAGCATCGGCCCGACAGTGCGAGATGTGGAGCTGGAGACACTGCAGGCTCCGCGCCGATGTTCCTGGGGGACAAGCAGGTCAGTAAGCGGGCGCGAGTGGATTGTAAAAACTGCGCTAACCAAATTCTTAGTGGGACCTCGCACTTGTTGCGCGCACGGTAGCCCTCGACGTAGCTGATATCCCCCGCGAGGCTTGCGGTCGCGCGCTGCCAGCGTGTTGATGCTCCTCCGGGCGATTTCAGCGTCTTTCAGAGGCTGCACCTGCCGGACTAATCCGCGGCGCGCGACAGCGCCGACCATCCGCAGCAGCGAGCAGGGCCGGTACGAGCGTGTGGTGACACGCCAGGGCGCTCGACGTGGCCGCGAAGATTCGGTCCGCTTGAAGGGAGCGCAGAACGCGGCTAGCTAAATTCGTACAGGTTCGTCAGTCCATCCCACAGCCTTATAGAGCGAGAGACTTACTTGAACATCCGTAGCTCGCTCTGGTCGCCGTTCTCGCACGACCGCACGGACGCGGGCGGCCCGTTCCCCGCCTTCAATTCACTCGACTTCAACAGCTGGCAGCGAGAACGACGCTCGCTGCGCGAGCAGCCGCGTCTGCCGTGGTGAACAAATGCGTAGGCTAGGTCCCGGTATACAGGCGGGACCGGCAGCGAGTAGAAGCACATGCTGCAATCGAGACATCGTCAGCGCGATGGAACAGGGCCTGGGAAGCGGCGGGACTTACTGGCTAGCGTACGGTGGCAGAAGCGCCTCACCAAAGCGACTTGTGCGATGCACGACGACACCAAGCCGCAGCGGCAACGAAATACGAAATACGCGCCGTCGAGCGTCTGTGCAAGGCAGGCGTCGTCAGTGTGCGCGCACGGCGCAACAGCGAGAGCTGCTCACTGTCTCGCGACAAGCACGACCCGGCGCGAATGGGACCGGGAGACGGGCGCGCGCCTGCCGAACTCCAGGCGTCGTCCGCATGCAAGTGCAGCGGGGCCGACATGGCTCGGCCGCAGCGATTTCAAGCGCAACCGCGACGCCCATCTCCTGCGCGAACCAGGCGTCGTTAGCGTATGCGCGCGCGAACCAGAGGCAACGGAGGCTTACTGGATAGTGACAGGTGCGGCGACACGGCGTCAAAAGACGACGCTCTCGACCACAGAACCGCGTCGCCTGCGCGAGCCAGGGGTCGTCTCAGCGCGCGGTCGCGGTGCGCGAGCGACGGGCATCGTCGCTGGAAAACCACCAGAAGGTGAGGTTGAGTACAATGATAGACAGGAAATACTACTCACGCGTCTCGGACCTGCTTTTTCGTCGACGTTGCGAGAGGCACGTGAATCAACGGCGAGGGCGGGAAGAGTTCCACGATAGCACGAATTCGGCGTGCGGTGTCGCAAATGCGCCGCGTCTCGCACGCTTCGTGCCCGGGGATCTTGTAGCGACGCAGCGGGCTGTTGTCTTGACTGGTCTTGTCGCGCGCGACCCCTTACCGAGCTCCGTGTGGCGACCCGACTACGGAAGGGGGGAGTTGAATTAAAGAGCGAAGCAGAATGGGGCCAAGAATGACTGACCTCAGTGGGCGCGGATGGTCGATGTGTTGGCCCGTAGCGGCGCAATCGAGAGTGCGGCGTTGAGGCGGAGGAGGCCGCGGGCGACGAGCGACGGGCGACGGGAGTCGGAAGAGAGTCTTGTCGAGTGGATGATACCTTGTGCGAGACGCATACATTTTGCTTTGGCATGTGATCGTACTGCGAAAACGTTCGGAGCGCGTGAGCTCTGGTAGACGGTGCAGCGACTTGGAACATACCTGGTCGTGTTTCACACGCGCGACTCGGCTTGCGGCGCGCTCGCGGCTGCGCTGACGCCTCCCGCATCGTCGATTGAAGAGTCTGGCTTGCAAGCTCGCGGTAAGTCATCGAGTGTTCAGCTGCTCTGACATCAGCTCACCTGGGAGTGTGCTTGGTGGGGGGGAGCTCGTCACAGAGCGCGGCGATGGTGGGGTTGTGCAGAGCAGCGGAGGAGGTGGTGGTGGTTGAGAGGAAGAGATGAGTCGTGCCACGGGCGCGGTCGCGCGGCGGACTCTGAGAGCGGAGTCGAAGCTTACCCGAACAGCGCAGGACTGTGGGAGAAAATTCAGCGCGACAGGAAAGGAAGAAGGAATTGGAAGGAAGGGAAGATCGTTCCCTGTCACCCCGCCCGTGGCAACCATCCGAAGTCTTCCATCAAACAAATTCATTTACCGGGCGCAATGTGCATCCGCGGGAGGGTCCTGAGCTGCAAGACCTGTGGTTGTCACTCCGGTGAGCGCACTAATTTGCTGCCTGCTCTCCCAGAGAGCAGGCAAATTGTAGAATAAAAAATCGAAATTGACCTCGGCACCATCCAAATGGTGTCGGGCACGCTTGCAGAGGCTTGCAAGCATGCCTAACGTCATTTGAATGATGCCGAGGTCTTCATTTACCTTTTCAGACTCGTCGCGACAGGTATGTGTCCAGGCGCGCATTGCCATTGAGCCGGTGTGACCGGGTGACGAGCGGACAGGGAACTGCATGTCCGAGGCCACCGCGATGCAGCAAGATCCCTGCGCGATCGTTAGCAGCAGCCGCGCGCGAGCTGCATCAAGTCGCTATCGACTCTGAGACTCGAGAGCGCAAGGTGATCAAAGGCTGGCGCGTCAGCGTTGCGCGGGTTCGACCCGCCGCGGCGCATGTTGAACTCGCTCGCCACCGCCCTCCACCGCCGCTTCGTCTTTCCATCCAAGTCTTCACGCCAACTCTCTCCACCGGTCGACTTCTACGACATCCATCGCTCTCTGCACACCCGGCAGCATCCCAGCGCAGCCCGCGCCCGACTTTCGCTTCAATGTCGCACCCTGCGAGGCTCAAGCACGGCCGTCGTTTCACTCCGTCGAGGCGTCACACCTTCGTAGCAAACTCAGCGCACGCGTGGCAGGGCGATAGGTGTACGGGTGGGCGAGGTGCGGGTGGGCGAGGTCTCATGGAGGAGCGCAGCAGGTCCACAGCAGGTGCGTCCGTGTCCGACAGTCTTGCCGCGGTCGCTCGGGCTGATCGTCGTATGTTCAGTTAGCGAGTGACACGCAAGAGAACCAGCTGGGAATGTTCGATCTGGGTGGTATGTTCCAATCCCCCGTCCTCGCGCGCTGTGGGCTGTTGACAAGCGGTGGGGCGAGCGTCCGTGTCGGCGCAGAAGGAGCAACTCCATCTCGGATTCCCCCTCCCCTGACGTTCACATACTCTACTATACCGTACCCCACGCTTTCTGTGGCTCAGAGGAGCCCTCGGAAGAGGCTGGCCGTCGCATACGCGCTGTGAGGCTGGTGCCCGAGGTCGCCACCCACGTTCGCCGCCTCCGTTCTCTCGCCTCTGCCCTCCCACCACGTCAAACGGCATTGTACTACTTGGTTATTTGTTGCATGAATGCATTCCATGTACTGGTTTCAGTTTGTGCAGCTACTGTAAGTTCACCGACGCCGCCAAATACGGCCGCGCGACGGCTTCGTCCTTCCGCTCGTCAATGATCCTCAACATGTCCTCCACCCTTTTCGACTCGTTGGCGCATCGCAATTACACACAGAACCAAGCATAGGCGATCAGCGAATTCGACACGCACACGCAGCTTCACCGAACACACTGGGCGCACGATCCGCGCAGCAGCCGCCTACTACCCCCGGACCCGTCAAAGTCTCTGTCGTCGCGCCGCCGCCTCTGCTTCAAGCGACGGTACGGATTGATACCTCCCCCAAGCTACATCTCAGGTGCGTTCAAATGGATTGCGGTGCTCTACCGACTTACTTACTTACGGCGGGGTTGGCTGCAGCTGGCTGGTCGGGCTCCGCCGCCGCAAGACCTCGCTCTCGACAGCCTGTCCCATGGCTCCTGGCCATCCTATCGCAACCCAACCGACTCTGGTGAGCATTTGGCATGTCTTTTTGTTGCGATCCGACTCACCGATCGTCTGCTCGTCGCCACCTGGTCCGCCGCCACCTTGACTCGACCCGCATCTGCACGCACCCGCGGTCTCGCACACCCTTCGCTGCAGGCTCTTTCGATTTTGGGGTTGCAATTGGACCTCACCGGCCGCTCATCGCCGCGCGTTTCGCAGAGTCAAGTCGCTGCTGCGCACGACGTCGAGAAGGGGGCATGAGGTGAAGCCATCTCAGGTGAGCACAACCCGTCGACAAATCGTATACATTTCTGACTTTTCGATGCTGCAGCGGCGTTGTGGGCACTCCTCTGGGCGACTTTCGACGTGGCGCGCATTCGCATCGCGGCTTCTCGAGGTAGAACGTAGCTGGCGCGCACACATCGCGGACGCCGTCGCGACACCGCCTGCCGCCGTCGTCCACTGTGCGAGGCGACCCCGTCGCTGCTGAGGCGAGTCAGATGCGGGCAAGGCACGTTCCGCGGGCTCCGAATGCACCGCCGTCATCGTGCTGGCGCAGCATCCAAGAGCGTTCGCTGTGATGGCGTGCTCCGTGCCCATCCCCTGTATCGTAAAATTCTAGCTACCTTGTGGCGAGAAAAGTGTGCCCTACGTCTCTGCCGCATGCTCCCTAGCTCGTCGCACCGCGCCGCCGCCTCTGGTCGTCGTCGTCGTCGTCGTCGTCGAGCGAACAGCCATGGCACCAATATCCGTCCATCGGAGGCTGGGCCCGCCTCTCGACATCCCAGCGCGTGCTCCAGGCAAGAAGCGGCGCGGCCTTTCGTTTTCGCGGAGACACTAGCGCTTTTCGCTTCCTTCCGTCCAACGGAGGGAATTTGCGCGCACCAGGTGCGTGAACTATATTTCCCTTATGCCGCTATGCGCCCGCTGATCCCGCGCGCAGCAGCTCTTGCGTCGGGGTCCGCTCGCTCGCGCACCCGCTGTGGGCCCTCAACATCGATCAAAGCGTCGCTAGCAGCCTTGGACGAGTGCCAGCGACGTCGCACGCGCGCGGACGAGCGAGGCGGCGCGCCCCTCGCGCGCGCGCGCGGCTCTGGCATCCTCCCCTCGCAGCTCTGCCGCCAAGCGCGACGCGCCGTTCCCCTGGTGCGCCTCCCCATTCGACTCCGCACAGCCCGTCGTCACGGCACTGACACCCCTCCATTCCCGCTTCCTAGCTGTCCATCGCGCCCGGCGCCCGGTCCGCCTTCATCTCCGTCTCGCCTTTTCCGCTGCCACGGCCTCGCACACCGTTGAAACGCCCGCGACGATCCTCCCGCCGCTCCCACATGAAGCCCCGCGCTCCCAGGGTATTTCGTACGCGCTGCCACGCCCGCACGGTCGACCGGCGTTCGCGCACATGCGGATGTGCCCCGGTCGCGATGGAGAGCCCGTGGCGCGCGATCGCGGGCTAGAATGTGCGTGCGCGCACGTCGGGGGACGTAAAGACCGCTTCCTGCGCAGTTTGCGGTACGTTTTTCCTGGCGCCGAGCGAGGAGGTCCGCGGGCGCACAGCGCATAAATACCTGGACGCTTTGCCACGCAACCTCATCCCTTTTCCCCCGCTCGCCTTCGCCTCACACTGACTCTGCTTCGCCCGCCGTCGCCTCACGGACTCTGCTTCGCCCGCCGTCGCACACCGGTACGCCGTCTGTCTTGCCGTGGTTATGCTCGTCCATGCGACTGACTGGATTGCGGTTCACAGGCCACGAACCTATGTCGCGCGACGCTTGGTAAGTGTTCTCGACTTTTTTTGTCCGTTCTCTCGCTCACTGCGTCCGTTTCCCGCAGCGACGCGACCGCGCGCCCTTGTCCGACGGCCTGAAGCTGGTCCTCTTCGTCGACTTGCCCGGCGTTTCGACGGCAAGTCTGCCGGAGGTACGTTTGTCTCATTTCACTGTCTTGTAGATGAGGTTTTGCTGATTATTTCTATCCCTCTAGGTATATAGCTCGACGTTACACGCCAGGCCGAGAGGACGACGCCGGTGAGTTTTTCTGTGAGTTGCTGATTTTTGTCTCTGATCCTGTTGTTCAGCGCCCGCGATCGCGACTTCTTGACCACTTCTTGACGTATTTTATCGGTCAGTTCTTGCATTTTTTGTCTGCTTCTGTTAACTGTACTGATATGCTGTTATTTTGCAGCTCGCGTGGTCCGCCAGCGCAAAGTAAGTTTGACCTTTATTTTGTTCGTCGATATGCCCGCTGACACGCTGTTTTCAGGTATTTATCGACGCGTGTAACATGCATTTTCACGTATCTAGACTGCTGCGCCGCCGGTAAGCGTCCATAGTCTTTCCTGTTGCCGTTGCGCACCGCTGACGTGACGGTTTTCCGTCTCAGGACCACTTACTTGCTCACACCACCGACGCGTTCCACCACCCACCTCGTACGCGTGCGCGCCGTCCGGTGCCCGCGGCCGGCGATCCGTCGTCAAGGCTTTGTCCTGGCTATGCGCCCGTTTATTTCGTTCTGTCTGCTTACGTACCGGGGGCTTGCTGCTGCTGTCTATGCACGGGGCGGCGTACCTTTGTTTTTCTTCTTTAGTTGTATATCGTTGTCGCGCAGCATAATTTTCGTGTCCAAAGAAAGAAAACGAAACATTTGCACTATCTTGATACTTGTTTTGCTGCGAGAAACTCCAAAGTAAGAACTTCTGGCGCGTCTTGGGGGCTCGGATTCGGACCACGTCCTTCTGTCTGCTTACATACCGGGGGCCTGCTGCTGTTTATGTACGGGGCGGCGTACTTCTTTCACTTGTTCAACGGTTGTACCTCGATGTCGCGCAGCATAATGTCATCATATTCGTGTCCATAGAATGAAAAAGACATGTTTACACCACTATCTGTACTTGTACTGCTGCGAAGAACTGCGAATAAATAACTTATGGCGCGTCTTGGGGGCTCGGATATGTCTTGAGAGATCGTGAGATGGCCTTGTCTAGTGGCTCCGGAACCGGCCAAGACCCCGAGCAGCCTGCTCGACCTGCGTCGGCTGCATGGGAATGCGACGCGCGGCGCAGACCGTTGAAGAACAACGTTGCGTGCGCGTGTCGCGTGCAGCAGACGACGCAGACGGAGGCGGGGTGCGTGGGGCGGAGGGAGCGAGAGTGATGGTGGCGGCGGTTCGATGCGGCATGGGCGAAGGCGGGATAGCGGATGCTGCACGCGGTGCGCGACGGTGCTGCGCCGGTGACACGAGTCGTCGCTGAGGACGGAGAGGGCGGACAACTCACCAGCTCGGCGATGCCGCGCCCGCCTGCTTGCAGCGCGAAACCCATCCAACACCGTCGCTCCCCCTGCAGACTGCGTCCAGCATATTGTATTCGGCGCGTTGAGCGTGACCGCGCCGTCGACGGCGGAAAGGAGACGGCGAGCGACTGCGCAGCGAGACGATGGACGCGCAGAGCGCGCGGTTGGCGGCGCGCGGTTTGTTTGCGCGTAGGGCGGCGACCAAACAAAGCGCTGCGGGGGCGCAAACTGTGGGGTACGGGGCAAGCGGGGGCGGGGCAGGTAAGAAGGGCTCCCAGGCCCGAAGGATATTTGTATGCGGCAGCCTCGGGACGCGCGCTACACGTGCGGCCGAGATCGAGCTCGTCCCTGAATATCTCAATCCTGCCCTCCGCTGCGGCTGCCACGGCGACGGCAAGCCACGCGCGCAGACAGCAGCCTCGCCAACGGACGCCGCCCGATGCGAGCGACGCCGCCGACTCGTTTCGTCGTTGTTGATGACCGTGCGCAGACGCCCACCCGCTACACTCTCTCTGCCTCGGGCGCCCCTGCTCTATACGAAACAAGTCTGCTCCATTCACCGTATATGAGCCCACATCATATTTGCGCACTCGTCACTCGTCGTTCGGTCCCACCATCGCGCTGTACGAATGGCACTACTTTGCCGACGCCTGCGTATACGAATCTACACCGCGTCATCACATATATACACGCTTCCAGATTCACTAGACAGCTATATTCAACTACAAGTCCGTGATATACACTTTCTGAGGGCAGGGGTGCCTGCAGGGCGCTGCTATCCCGTGTTGGGATGGGGACAAAAGACGGACGGAGTCGGTGCGTACAGGACCCCCGCAGCTCCCGCCAGGGATGATACATATAAAGAATTCGTGAACAAATCACGAAAATATTCAATTTCGCTTGCTGAGGCGTAATCAGTTCCTTGTGACGGCGTCGCGCGACAGAGGGCGTCCTCGTTGTATCAGACTATATGGCAAATCATCATTGGATTTGCCAGCATGGCTGCTTGCTTGGACAAGGTTGTTCTAACAAAATATATCTTATGCATTCATCATGACTGCGACATGAGAGATTTGGCAACCGGGGTCAAGGAAACGACGCGACGCGGCCCTCAGGCTCCGCGACGTTGCAGCCTACGGCTTCCGCGAATTGGAGTGCGAGCGAGAGCAACTAGTAGTGAAAACGTGCGGGCTGCGGCCGAGCCGCACCCCGCCTGCCGAAGGCGGGCTGCGGGCAAGTACTACGACGCTCACCTCAGGCTGCACACCATGCAAGCACGGTTCGTGACGCCAATGAGTCCTCGCCGATGACGAATCTTCAGCTTCATGGCTCATCGGTATAACTACGCACCCGCATTCTCAGGACCATTGCGCCTTATCCCGCACCGACCTCGAGGGTGCACGGAGGGGACATTAGCGTCGGCGACCCGCTGGGGCTTGAATGAGGACGCGTGAGCGGCGTGTGGGCGACCGCGCACTTTGGTGAACGGGCCCGTGGAAGGTGCGTGACACTGGGAGTGCGTCGCGAGCTCGTGGGCGGCGGCAAAGCAAGTACATTTTTGTAGATACTTGCCCTGTATAGCGACACGTCTTCGTCCATAAAAGTGGTGCCGACTGTGCCGAGGTACCGTGCCCGCATCGGACCTCGCCACGCCGGTCAGAAAGTACCGCGAAAAGGATCAGAGTATACGGTCAACATTTTCCCCTCCGAGTACCGCGAAATCCTCAGAGCTCCGGCGCAAAGCGCCGTTGCGGTACCGTGAGAAGATCATACCTCTGGCGTGAGTTGCGGGGGTCCTTGTGCGTACGCGCGTTGCAGATACTGTACAAGAGCAGGATGAGACATACGCCCGTCACTCCCCGAGGCCGTGGTACGCTTCTCTCGATCTTGTACTGCATGGATCGGCGGGTTCTAAGCCTGAACAGATCGACGAGTAAGCGCATCATAATCAAGGCTCGCAAGAGCTCGCAAGTTGCGAACAGCGAAAAGGGCCAACTTGCTTGCAGTATTTCCACGAGGCCGCGGCGAGGGCACTTAGCCGCACTGCGCAATGTGGCTCACAAGGTAACCGAGATCTACTCAACCGATGCCGGACCTTCTCCCCCTGCTCGGCACAGGCGGCAAGGGCTTCTGGACCAGGACGCATCTGTACGAATTAGCTTCCCCACGTCTGATTATAATAACAGTGTTGAATGATGACGAGGTCGAGGTGCGTCAGAAAGGGTCAGAACCGCGATAGCGACCTGCACGGCCACCGCACGCGACCTGCAAGGGGAAAGTCCAATGGTCCGGAGATCGAGAAGACGCCCACAGGAGGAGCGGGAGATGCCGCGGGGGGACTGGGGAAGGATCGCATGAAGGGTCGGCTGGAGAAATATCGCTCAGCAGTCGACGAAGGGGGATACCGTGCTTACCATATTCGCTTGACCCTTGCTGTGAGATCGCCGAGTGACCGAGATCTCCGATGGCACTAGAGTCCAAAGGACGCCGCACAAGTGTCGTTGGGACACAGTCGACGAGTGGCCAATGGCGTCGCCACGGTGTGGCGAGTCAAAAGCCACGATAAGCCATTCCCTGTATAGCTTGACCTTGGTATCAGGACGATAGCCGTTTGCGATAAATGAGAGCTTATAAATTACGGTAGTCATGTCAGGGAGAGGGGGGCGGAATTTACTTTCGTGCAAATGGGATCCCGCCCTCTGTTTCGTGGAATGAAGATTTATAAGCCGACACATCCTGCCAAGGCAGGAGTACAAAATGCGTTCCCGGGTTTGATAGTCGATGAGCTGGTGATGCTGTACAAGGCGACTCGAAGACTCCCAGACACGGAGAGGATGAATCGACAAGAAAGACTCAGAGAGGGGCGTTGCTAGCGGAGAAATGCCGTCCATATAAGATCTTATACAGTACCCGACGGGGCCCGTTAAGAGGCCCGATACAAGGATAGAAAGCTATGCAACGCACCGTGACACTACTCTGGTCCCTAATTCCCCACGAGATATTCTCATCCGTCGCGTAATCCTGCGTGTGAGGGCTTCTGAGCATCTCGCAGGTAGCGAGATACTGTAGTTTTCCGACCGTAAGTTCGTCACGCGGCCGATGGGGTCGCCGTCACGAACTTCGGGCTCCTCGGGTCACGCAAACATGTCGTAGACAGAACTTCAAAACGTGACATATTGTATATCCTAGATATATAACGCGTAGAGGGTCGGAATAGCTCCTAATAAGCCTCGTAAGCCTTCTACAGGGTGTTCTCCGTCTTCCGTTGCTTCCAGCGCCCGAGGGCCTCAGGTTCTGGGATCTCAAGCTCAAAGGTGACAGAAGTCGAGCTCTAGCGGAGGAAAAAATCGCATTTTATTAGAGTACAGAGAACAATGAGCCAGATAGTAGCGAAGAGTAAATGAGGGCCATTGTTGTCGTGCGATCGATAGCCATGGTCGTCGACGGCCATGTTGCAGCACGGCCATGGCTGCCGCCGCCAGCCATTGTTCGGAACTCCGGTCACGCATCCGAACTTACTTGGAACCGTGACCCCGGCGAACTTGTAGGCAGGTCACGAGTCACGCAAAATCTGTCGGAACTTATGGTCGGAAAACTACAGTAATCGCATCTATCGCCCTGTGTGCTTCATGAGCGCAGTTGAGGACCGCGCGCAAGTCTTCTTGCAGGATATCGTTGAATCACGGACTGCTCACGTTGAGAAAAGACAGGGACTGGTTTGCTTTGCTAGGCTGGTGTCGAGGTACTAAGCAGATGGTATTCTTTGTTTGGTGGACGGCGGACGCGTCTGTGGCTGCGCCACACCACGCCACCCCTTCCATCCAAACAACGGACCAAACAACGCGATACTTTGCTCCGACCGCGACCCCCATCACCTCCCCGCGCGCCCGCTATTCCATGCCGCGCAGGACACAACACGTCGTCCCCGACGACGACTCGCAGAAGGAGAACTCGCCCGCCACCGCGCGCGTGAAGCCCGAGGCGCCCAACGGCAAGGGGAAGAAGCGCGACTTGAACAGCAGTATGCCCGGCCGCGCGGATCTCGAGGAGGATAGGGAGGGCAGCGAGGAGGATGCGGAGGGCAGCGAGGAGGATGGCGAGGGTGAGGAGGAGGATCAGGGCGAGGGCTCGCCGAAGGGCGCTAAGAGGCTGCGTGTCGGTGAGGATGGCGAGGGCCGCGCGGCGCCAGCTGTCAAGGTGCGGTGTGTATCTAATCTTGCGGTGATAATTGCATGCCTTTGTCGTCCTGGCAGTGTCTGTAGCGACGCTGGCAGTCTCTGTAGCGACACTAGCAGTGTCTGTAGCGACGCTGGGCTTTTTGGCTCGCTGCAGTGACGCGGGACTCGCTGTAGTAATACGGGGCTCTTTGTATTCACACCGGGCTTTTTGTATTGACACTAGCACTCGCGGGCGACGCGGTGACGCGGAGCTCTTGGGATGGATCCTGCGCCGCGCAGAATGGTAAGGCCCGCCTTCAAGCCATCAGCGTGCAGAATGCGCCCGGCACTATAATCCAGGACAAGCTATTTACGGGTCCCCCGCACGCACAGACGAACCTCGCTGTGCCCTCCTGCCGCCTGCCAAACGCGAAGAACGGATCCTGAGGCGCGGAATTAGCAGGTATGCCACATTTGCGAATTTCCCAGCAACGGTCTCACCTCGTTTCACCAGCTCGGCGCGCGCCTCCAAGCCGTCGCCCCTCGCCTCCCTGCCTGCAAACCAACCGCGCACCGCCTCCGTGGCATCGACGAGAAGCGACCGCATCTTCGTCCGCGCCGGTACCGCGAGGAGTACGGCCTCGCAGCGTCGAAGCGGCGGACCCACGCGTCTCATTCGTCTGCCTCGCCGACCGTCGGGTCAACGCCATCGCGCGTCCGCCATCCAGCTCGCGCAAGTCCGGGCGCAGTCCGTGCCGCGCGCGCAGAGGGGTTTCCGTGCGCGAGTATCGACGCCTCTCGTTTTCCAGAGGTATGGTCTTGGTGTCTTGATGATACTGCGCAGATATTGATGGCATGTTTCTCCTTCAGCGCCACCACCCTGCATGCGCCGACTCGGAGCGTGGGGTGACGCGCTCGACACGCTGCTGGCGTCGCGAGACAGCTGCGACGGGGCGCGAATTCCGCGTCCGGCGTGACTGGAGGGATGGAGACGACGCCCGCACCAACTGCACCCCGCCTTCTTGGCGTCTTCAGGAAGCCGCGGTGCCGTCGTGCGCGCCGGTACCGCGAGGAGCACGGCCTCGCAGTGTCGAAGCGGCGGACCCACACGTCTAGCTCGTTCGCCTCGCCGACCCGTCGTGCCAACGCCATCGCGCGTCTGTCGTCCAGCTCGCGCAGCTCCGGGACCAGTGCGTGCGTGTCGTGCGCACAGAGGTGTTCCTTGCGCGAGTAGCGACGCCCCTCGATCTCCAGAGGTAAGTCTTTATGTCTTGATGTTCCTGCGCGGATGTTGATCGCGTAAATCCACCCCAGCGCCGTCTTTTGCTGGGTGACCGCGGGCGCACGTCCAGCGCTATTGAAGCATGCGCCGACTCGAAGACTCGGAGGGTGGGGCGACTCAGCGTGACCGGACGGATGGAGACGGCCGCCGCCTAGCGACGTGTCGTGAGCACCCTACCGCACCGTGCGGCGGCGGCGCCGCCTGCCGTTCTTGTCGAAGGCGGAGATGCCCGGAACCCTCCGCGCGGCGGACGGACGGACGCACTCGGCACAACGGCCGCGCGATGATGGCAGCCACCGTATGTGCGTCGAGCCGCCGGCAGCTCAGGAAGAGCAGACGGCGCGCAGGGCTCCAGGCCATGTGCACCTGTGCACCCAGTCCGCCTGCCAGCACCGACGCTCGAGCGAGCCTGTACGCGTGGAGTTACCCCATTCTCCTGTGCAATGCAGTCAGGAATGGTGAGCGAGAGCCGGCACCCGTAACGATGCGCTTACCAGACACTTTCACGAGCTCAAAGCCCGTGCGCCGCGCTTGCCACCGTGAAATTCCACCGAGCGGCGCGCCTCTGAACAGCTTGCGTAGTCCTGCGCCTTGCGTGCCTCGGATGTTGCGCCGTCGATCCCCTGCAAGGCTTGCGATCGCGCGCCGACGGCGTGTCGACGCTCCTCCAGGCGATGCCAGCGGCGTCCGGGGGCCGGTAGGTGAGATGGAGATGACCAGCAGAACAGCGTGCGGCGCAGGCACGCAGCAACGCCGGCGCCGGCGGGCTTAGGGCGGGCTGGTGGCTGTCTTGACGGTGTGTTTCTGCTCAATGTACCGCTACTCACATTGTTTAGCAGAGATGCGCGAGGGGGGCAAAGACGGCTGGGACCCACCGAGGTCTTCAAGCTTCGAGACCGGGACCGACCGCGACGCTACGGCGCTCCCAAGGTGTCCGCGGGCCGACTCGGAGGCGTGAACACGCCATGCCACGACTGGCAAGGATGCGGCGCGACGGCGCGATTTTCCTTCGCCACCTACAACGGCTGCTCGCCCGGTGCGAATGGAACGCCGCCGCCTCCCTGAATCCACCGACTCGGAGCGCGGGGCGACGCACTGGCCGGGCTGGTGACGCTGTGAGGCATCTGCGCGGGAGACGGCCGCGCCATGTAATTCAAATCACCTACGCGACACATTCAGCGCTGCAGGCGAGGCTAAGTGAAGACCTGCTCACCGAGCGCGTGGACGAGCTCGAAGTCCCTGGACCGCTCTCTCGTCGCCGTGGACGTTTACAGAGCCGCGCGTCCAGCAGCTCGCGCAGTCGCGCGCCTTGGGTCGTCGGATGACGCCTGCCAAGTCCGTGCGAGGCTTGTGATCGCGCGCGGGCGGCGTGTCGGTGCTCCTCCAGGCGATGCCCGCAGCCTTGATAAGGCACAGGTGCGAGGGCCACCGAGGCAAGTGCGAGAGCGGCGCGCCACGGAGGCACGCGTGGCGATGCCTCTGGCGGCGGCAGCGCGGTGAGCGCGGCCTCAGAGTCATAAATTCGTCGCTGGCGTGCTGTACACGCGACGTTCCGCAAGGTGTCTGCGGGACGAGTCGCGAACCTTCGTGCGACGACCGCTCAGGACGCAACGCGACCGTCCAGAGCATCGGCCCGACAGTGCGAGATGTGGAGCTGGAGACACTGCAGGCTCCGCGCCGATGTTCCTGGGGGACAAGCAGGTCAGTAAGCGGGCGCGAGTGGATTGTAAAAACTGCGCTAACCAAATTCTTAGTGGGACCTCGCACTTGTTGCGCGCACGGTAGCCCTCGACGTAGCTGATATCCCCCGCGAGGCTTGCGGTCGCGCGCTGCCAGCGTGTTGATGCTCCTCCGGGCGATTTCAGCGTCTTTCAGAGGCTGCACCTGCCGGACTAATCCGCGGCGCGCGACAGCGCCGACCATCCGCAGCAGCGAGCAGGGCCGGTACGAGCGTGTGGTGACACGCCAGGGCGCTCGACGTGGCCGCGAAGATTCGGTCCGCTTGAAGGGAGCGCAGAACGCGGCTAGCTAAATTCGTACAGGTTCGTCAGTCCATCCCACAGCCTTATAGAGCGAGAGACTTACTTGAACATCCGTAGCTCGCTCTGGTCGCCGTTCTCGCACGACCGCACGGACGCGGGCGGCCCGTTCCCCGCCTTCAATTCACTCGACTTCAACAGCTGGCAGCGAGAACGACGCTCGCTGCGCGAGCAGCCGCGTCTGCCGTGGTGAACAAATGCGTAGGCTAGGTCCCGGTATACAGGCGGGACCGGCAGCGAGTAGAAGCACATGCTGCAATCGAGACATCGTCAGCGCGATGGAACAGGGCCTGGGAAGCGGCGGGACTTACTGGCTAGCGTACGGTGGCAGAAGCGCCTCACCAAAGCGACTTGTGCGATGCACGACGACACCAAGCCGCAGCGGCAACGAAATACGAAATACGCGCCGTCGAGCGTCTGTGCAAGGCAGGCGTCGTCAGTGTGCGCGCACGGCGCAACAGCGAGAGCTGCTCACTGTCTCGCGACAAGCACGACCCGGCGCGAATGGGACCGGGAGACGGGCGCGCGCCTGCCGAACTCCAGGCGTCGTCCGCATGCAAGTGCAGCGGGGCCGACATGGCTCGGCCGCAGCGATTTCAAGCGCAACCGCGACGCCCATCTCCTGCGCGAACCAGGCGTCGTTAGCGTATGCGCGCGCGAACCAGAGGCAACGGAGGCTTACTGGATAGTGACAGGTGCGGCGACACGGCGTCAAAAGACGACGCTCTCGACCACAGAACCGCGTCGCCTGCGCGAGCCAGGGGTCGTCTCAGCGCGCGGTCGCGGTGCGCGAGCGACGGGCATCGTCGCTGGAAAACCACCAGAAGGTGAGGTTGAGTACAATGATAGACAGGAAATACTACTCACGCGTCTCGGACCTGCTTTTTCGTCGACGTTGCGAGAGGCACGTGAATCAACGGCGAGGGCGGGAAGAGTTCCACGATAGCACGAATTCGGCGTGCGGTGTCGCAAATGCGCCGCGTCTCGCACGCTTCGTGCCCGGGGATCTTGTAGCGACGCAGCGGGCTGTTGTCTTGACTGGTCTTGTCGCGCGCGACCCCTTACCGAGCTCCGTGTGGCGACCCGACTACGGAAGGGGGGAGTTGAATTAAAGAGCGAAGCAGAATGGGGCCAAGAATGACTGACCTCAGTGGGCGCGGATGGTCGATGTGTTGGCCCGTAGCGGCGCAATCGAGAGTGCGGCGTTGAGGCGGAGGAGGCCGCGGGCGACGAGCGACGGGCGACGGGAGTCGGAAGAGAGTCTTGTCGAGTGGATGATACCTTGTGCGAGACGCATACATTTTGCTTTGGCATGTGATCGTACTGCGAAAACGTTCGGAGCGCGTGAGCTCTGGTAGACGGTGCAGCGACTTGGAACATACCTGGTCGTGTTTCACACGCGCGACTCGGCTTGCGGCGCGCTCGCGGCTGCGCTGACGCCTCCCGCATCGTCGATTGAAGAGTCTGGCTTGCAAGCTCGCGGTAAGTCATCGAGTGTTCAGCTGCTCTGACATCAGCTCACCTGGGAGTGTGCTTGGTGGGGGGGAGCTCGTCACAGAGCGCGGCGATGGTGGGGTTGTGCAGAGCAGCGGAGGAGGTGGTGGTGGTTGAGAGGAAGAGATGAGTCGTGCCACGGGCGCGGTCGCGCGGCGGACTCTGAGAGCGGAGTCGAAGCTTACCCGAACAGCGCAGGACTGTGGGAGAAAATTCAGCGCGACAGGAAAGGAAGAAGGAATTGGAAGGAAGGGAAGATCGTTCCCTGTCACCCCGCCCGTGGCAACCATCCGAAGTCTTCCATCAAACAAATTCATTTACCGGGCGCAATGTGCATCCGCGGGAGGGTCCTGAGCTGCAAGACCTGTGGTTGTCACTCCGGTGAGCGCACTAATTTGCTGCCTGCTCTCCCAGAGAGCAGGCAAATTGTAGAATAAAAAATCGAAATTGACCTCGGCACCATCCAAATGGTGTCGGGCACGCTTGCAGAGGCTTGCAAGCATGCCTAACGTCATTTGAATGATGCCGAGGTCTTCATTTACCTTTTCAGACTCGTCGCGACAGGTATGTGTCCAGGCGCGCATTGCCATTGAGCCGGTGTGACCGGGTGACGAGCGGACAGGGAACTGCATGTCCGAGGCCACCGCGATGCAGCAAGATCCCTGCGCGATCGTTAGCAGCAGCCGCGCGCGAGCTGCATCAAGTCGCTATCGACTCTGAGACTCGAGAGCGCAAGGTGATCAAAGGCTGGCGCGTCAGCGTTGCGCGGGTTCGACCCGCCGCGGCGCATGTTGAACTCGCTCGCCACCGCCCTCCACCGCCGCTTCGTCTTTCCATCCAAGTCTTCACGCCAACTCTCTCCACCGGTCGACTTCTACGACATCCATCGCTCTCTGCACACCCGGCAGCATCCCAGCGCAGCCCGCGCCCGACTTTCGCTTCAATGTCGCACCCTGCGAGGCTCAAGCACGGCCGTCGTTTCACTCCGTCGAGGCGTCACACCTTCGTAGCAAACTCAGCGCACGCGTGGCAGGGCGATAGGTGTACGGGTGGGCGAGGTGCGGGTGGGCGAGGTCTCATGGAGGAGCGCAGCAGGTCCACAGCAGGTGCGTCCGTGTCCGACAGTCTTGCCGCGGTCGCTCGGGCTGATCGTCGTATGTTCAGTTAGCGAGTGACACGCAAGAGAACCAGCTGGGAATGTTCGATCTGGGTGGTATGTTCCAATCCCCCGTCCTCGCGCGCTGTGGGCTGTTGACAAGCGGTGGGGCGAGCGTCCGTGTCGGCGCAGAAGGAGCAACTCCATCTCGGATTCCCCCTCCCCTGACGTTCACATACTCTACTATACCGTACCCCACGCTTTCTGTGGCTCAGAGGAGCCCTCGGAAGAGGCTGGCCGTCGCATACGCGCTGTGAGGCTGGTGCCCGAGGTCGCCACCCACGTTCGCCGCCTCCGTTCTCTCGCCTCTGCCCTCCCACCACGTCAAACGGCATTGTACTACTTGGTTATTTGTTGCATGAATGCATTCCATGTACTGGTTTCAGTTTGTGCAGCTACTGTAAGTTCACCGACGCCGCCAAATACGGCCGCGCGACGGCTTCGTCCTTCCGCTCGTCAATGATCCTCAACATGTCCTCCACCCTTTTCGACTCGTTGGCGCATCGCAATTACACACAGAACCAAGCATAGGCGATCAGCGAATTCGACACGCACACGCAGCTTCACCGAACACACTGGGCGCACGATCCGCGCAGCAGCCGCCTACTACCCCCGGACCCGTCAAAGTCTCTGTCGTCGCGCCGCCGCCTCTGCTTCAAGCGACGGTACGGATTGATACCTCCCCCAAGCTACATCTCAGGTGCGTTCAAATGGATTGCGGTGCTCTACCGACTTACTTACTTACGGCGGGGTTGGCTGCAGCTGGCTGGTCGGGCTCCGCCGCCGCAAGACCTCGCTCTCGACAGCCTGTCCCATGGCTCCTGGCCATCCTATCGCAACCCAACCGACTCTGGTGAGCATTTGGCATGTCTTTTTGTTGCGATCCGACTCACCGATCGTCTGCTCGTCGCCACCTGGTCCGCCGCCACCTTGACTCGACCCGCATCTGCACGCACCCGCGGTCTCGCACACCCTTCGCTGCAGGCTCTTTCGATTTTGGGGTTGCAATTGGACCTCACCGGCCGCTCATCGCCGCGCGTTTCGCAGAGTCAAGTCGCTGCTGCGCACGACGTCGAGAAGGGGGCATGAGGTGAAGCCATCTCAGGTGAGCACAACCCGTCGACAAATCGTATACATTTCTGACTTTTCGATGCTGCAGCGGCGTTGTGGGCACTCCTCTGGGCGACTTTCGACGTGGCGCGCATTCGCATCGCGGCTTCTCGAGGTAGAACGTAGCTGGCGCGCACACATCGCGGACGCCGTCGCGACACCGCCTGCCGCCGTCGTCCACTGTGCGAGGCGACCCCGTCGCTGCTGAGGCGAGTCAGATGCGGGCAAGGCACGTTCCGCGGGCTCCGAATGCACCGCCGTCATCGTGCTGGCGCAGCATCCAAGAGCGTTCGCTGTGATGGCGTGCTCCGTGCCCATCCCCTGTATCGTAAAATTCTAGCTACCTTGTGGCGAGAAAAGTGTGCCCTACGTCTCTGCCGCATGCTCCCTAGCTCGTCGCACCGCGCCGCCGCCTCTGGTCGTCGTCGTCGTCGTCGTCGTCGAGCGAACAGCCATGGCACCAATATCCGTCCATCGGAGGCTGGGCCCGCCTCTCGACATCCCAGCGCGTGCTCCAGGCAAGAAGCGGCGCGGCCTTTCGTTTTCGCGGAGACACTAGCGCTTTTCGCTTCCTTCCGTCCAACGGAGGGAATTTGCGCGCACCAGGTGCGTGAACTATATTTCCCTTATGCCGCTATGCGCCCGCTGATCCCGCGCGCAGCAGCTCTTGCGTCGGGGTCCGCTCGCTCGCGCACCCGCTGTGGGCCCTCAACATCGATCAAAGCGTCGCTAGCAGCCTTGGACGAGTGCCAGCGACGTCGCACGCGCGCGGACGAGCGAGGCGGCGCGCCCCTCGCGCGCGCGCGCGGCTCTGGCATCCTCCCCTCGCAGCTCTGCCGCCAAGCGCGACGCGCCGTTCCCCTGGTGCGCCTCCCCATTCGACTCCGCACAGCCCGTCGTCACGGCACTGACACCCCTCCATTCCCGCTTCCTAGCTGTCCATCGCGCCCGGCGCCCGGTCCGCCTTCATCTCCGTCTCGCCTTTTCCGCTGCCACGGCCTCGCACACCGTTGAAACGCCCGCGACGATCCTCCCGCCGCTCCCACATGAAGCCCCGCGCTCCCAGGGTATTTCGTACGCGCTGCCACGCCCGCACGGTCGACCGGCGTTCGCGCACATGCGGATGTGCCCCGGTCGCGATGGAGAGCCCGTGGCGCGCGATCGCGGGCTAGAATGTGCGTGCGCGCACGTCGGGGGACGTAAAGACCGCTTCCTGCGCAGTTTGCGGTACGTTTTTCCTGGCGCCGAGCGAGGAGGTCCGCGGGCGCACAGCGCATAAATACCTGGACGCTTTGCCACGCAACCTCATCCCTTTTCCCCCGCTCGCCTTCGCCTCACACTGACTCTGCTTCGCCCGCCGTCGCCTCACGGACTCTGCTTCGCCCGCCGTCGCACACCGGTACGCCGTCTGTCTTGCCGTGGTTATGCTCGTCCATGCGACTGACTGGATTGCGGTTCACAGGCCACGAACCTATGTCGCGCGACGCTTGGTAAGTGTTCTCGACTTTTTTGTCCGTTCTCTCGCTCACTGCGTCCGTTTCCCGCAGCGACGCGACCGCGCGCCCTTGTCCGACGGCCTGAAGCTGGTCCTCTTCGTCGACTTGCCCGGCGTTTCGACGGCAAGTCTGCCGGAGGTACGTTTGTCTCATTTCACTGTCTTGTAGATGAGGTTTTGCTGATTATTTCTATCCCTCTAGGTATATAGCTCGACGTTACACGCCAGGCCGAGAGGACGACGCCGGTGAGTTTTTCTGTGAGTTGCTGATTTTTGTCTCTGATCCTGTTGTTCAGCGCCCGCGATCGCGACTTCTTGACCACTTCTTGACGTATTTTATCGGTCAGTTCTTGCATTTTTTGTCTGCTTCTGTTAACTGTACTGATATGCTGTTATTTTGCAGCTCGCGTGGTCCGCCAGCGCAAAGTAAGTTTGACCTTTATTTTGTTCGTCGATATGCCCGCTGACACGCTGTTTTCAGGTATTTATCGACGCGTGTAACATGCATTTTCACGTATCTAGACTGCTGCGCCGCCGGTAAGCGTCCATAGTCTTTCCTGTTGCCGTTGCGCACCGCTGACGTGACGGTTTTCCGTCTCAGGACCACTTACTTGCTCACACCACCGACGCGTTCCACCACCCACCTCGTACGCGTGCGCGCCGTCCGGTGCCCGCGGCCGGCGATCCGTCGTCAAGGCTTTGTCCTGGCTATGCGCCCGTTTATTTCGTTCTGTCTGCTTACGTACCGGGGGCTTGCTGCTGCTGTCTATGCACGGGGCGGCGTACCTTTGTTTTTCTTCTTTAGTTGTATATCGTTGTCGCGCAGCATAATTTTCGTGTCCAAAGAAAGAAAACGAAACATTTGCACTATCTTGATACTTGTTTTGCTGCGAGAAACTCCAAAGTAAGAACTTCTGGCGCGTCTTGGGGGCTCGGATTCGGACCACGTCCTTCTGTCTGCTTACATACCGGGGGCCTGCTGCTGTTTATGTACGGGGCGGCGTACTTCTTTCACTTGTTCAACGGTTGTACCTCGATGTCGCGCAGCATAATGTCATCATATTCGTGTCCATAGAATGAAAAAGACATGTTTACACCACTATCTGTACTTGTACTGCTGCGAAGAACTGCGAATAAATAACTTATGGCGCGTCTTGGGGGCTCGGATATGTCTTGAGAGATCGTGAGATGGCCTTGTCTAGTGGCTCCGGAACCGGCCAAGACCCCGAGCAGCCTGCTCGACCTGCGTCGGCTGCATGGGAATGCGACGCGCGGCGCAGACCGTTGAAGAACAACGTTGCGTGCGCGTGTCGCGTGCAGCAGACGACGCAGACGGAGGCGGGGTGCGTGGGGCGGAGGGAGCGAGAGTGATGGTGGCGGCGGTTCGATGCGGCATGGGCGAAGGCGGGATAGCGGATGCTGCACGCGGTGCGCGACGGTGCTGCGCCGGTGACACGAGTCGTCGCTGAGGACGGAGAGGGCGGACAACTCACCAGCTCGGCGATGCCGCGCCCGCCTGCTTGCAGCGCGAAACCCATCCAACACCGTCGCTCCCCCTGCAGACTGCGTCCAGCATATTGTATTCGGCGCGTTGAGCGTGACCGCGCCGTCGACGGCGGAAAGGAGACGGCGAGCGACTGCGCAGCGAGACGATGGACGCGCAGAGCGCGCGGTTGGCGGCGCGCGGTTTGTTTGCGCGTAGGGCGGCGACCAAACAAAGCGCTGCGGGGGCGCAAACTGTGGGGTACGGGGCAAGCGGGGGCGGGGCAGGTAAGAAGGGCTCCCAGGCCCGAAGGATATTTGTATGCGGCAGCCTCGGGACGCGCGCTACACGTGCGGCCGAGATCGAGCTCGTCCCTGAATATCTCAATCCTGCCCTCCGCTGCGGCTGCCACGGCGACGGCAAGCCACGCGCGCAGACAGCAGCCTCGCCAACGGACGCCGCCCGATGCGAGCGACGCCGCCGACTCGTTTCGTCGTTGTTGATGACCGTGCGCAGACGCCCACCCGCTACACTCTCTCTGCCTCGGGCGCCCCTGCTCTATACGAAACAAGTCTGCTCCATTCACCGTATATGAGCCCACATCATATTTGCGCACTCGTCACTCGTCGTTCGGTCCCACCATCGCGCTGTACGAATGGCACTACTTTGCCGACGCCTGCGTATACGAATCTACACCGCGTCATCACATATATACACGCTTCCAGATTCACTAGACAGCTATATTCAACTACAAGTCCGTGATATACACTTTCTGAGGGCAGGGGTGCCTGCAGGGCGCTGCTATCCCGTGTTGGGATGGGGACAAAAGACGGACGGAGTCGGTGCGTACAGGACCCCCGCAGCTCCCGCCAGGGATGATACATATAAAGAATTCGTGAACAAATCACGAAAATATTCAATTTCGCTTGCTGAGGCGTAATCAGTTCCTTGTGACGGCGTCGCGCGACAGAGGGCGTCCTCGTTGTATCAGACTATATGGCAAATCATCATTGGATTTGCCAGCATGGCTGCTTGCTTGGACAAGGTTGTTCTAACAAAATATATCTTATGCATTCATCATGACTGCGACATGAGAGATTTGGCAACCGGGGTCAAGGAAACGACGCGACGCGGCCCTCAGGCTCCGCGACGTTGCAGCCTACGGCTTCCGCGAATTGGAGTGCGAGCGAGAGCAACTAGTAGTGAAAACGTGCGGGCTGCGGCCGAGCCGCACCCCGCCTGCCGAAGGCGGGCTGCGGGCAAGTACTACGACGCTCACCTCAGGCTGCACACCATGCAAGCACGGTTCGTGACGCCAATGAGTCCTCGCCGATGACGAATCTTCAGCTTCATGGCTCATCGGTATAACTACGCACCCGCATTCTCAGGACCATTGCGCCTTATCCCGCACCGACCTCGAGGGTGCACGGAGGGGACATTAGCGTCGGCGACCCGCTGGGGCTTGAATGAGGACGCGTGAGCGGCGTGTGGGCGACCGCGCACTTTGGTGAACGGGCCCGTGGAAGGTGCGTGACACTGGGAGTGCGTCGCGAGCTCGTGGGCGGCGGCAAAGCAAGTACATTTTTGTAGATACTTGCCCTGTATAGCGACACGTCTTCGTCCATAAAAGTGGTGCCGACTGTGCCGAGGTACCGTGCCCGCATCGGACCTCGCCACGCCGGTCAGAAAGTACCGCGAAAAGGATCAGAGTATACGGTCAACATTTTCCCCTCCGAGTACCGCGAAATCCTCAGAGCTCCGGCGCAAAGCGCCGTTGCGGTACCGTGAGAAGATCATACCTCTGGCGTGAGTTGCGGGGGTCCTTGTGCGTACGCGCGTTGCAGATACTGTACAAGAGCAGGATGAGACATACGCCCGTCACTCCCCGAGGCCGTGGTACGCTTCTCTCGATCTTGTACTGCATGGATCGGCGGGTTCTAAGCCTGAACAGATCGACGAGTAAGCGCATCATAATCAAGGCTCGCAAGAGCTCGCAAGTTGCGAACAGCGAAAAGGGCCAACTTGCTTGCAGTATTTCCACGAGGCCGCGGCGAGGGCACTTAGCCGCACTGCGCAATGTGGCTCACAAGGTAACCGAGATCTACTCAACCGATGCCGGACCTTCTCCCCCTGCTCGGCACAGGCGGCAAGGGCTTCTGGACCAGGACGCATCTGTACGAATTAGCTTCCCCACGTCTGATTATAATAACAGTGTTGAATGATGACGAGGTCGAGGTGCGTCAGAAAGGGTCAGAACCGCGATAGCGACCTGCACGGCCACCGCACGCGACCTGCAAGGGGAAAGTCCAATGGTCCGGAGATCGAGAAGACGCCCACAGGAGGAGCGGGAGATGCCGCGGGGGGACTGGGGAAGGATCGCATGAAGGGTCGGCTGGAGAAATATCGCTCAGCAGTCGACGAAGGGGGATACCGTGCTTACCATATTCGCTTGACCCTTGCTGTGAGATCGCCGAGTGACCGAGATCTCCGATGGCACTAGAGTCCAAAGGACGCCGCACAAGTGTCGTTGGGACACAGTCGACGAGTGGCCAATGGCGTCGCCACGGTGTGGCGAGTCAAAAGCCACGATAAGCCATTCCCTGTATAGCTTGACCTTGGTATCAGGACGATAGCCGTTTGCGATAAATGAGAGCTTATAAATTACGGTAGTCATGTCAGGGAGAGGGGGGCGGAATTTACTTTCGTGCAAATGGGATCCCGCCCTCTGTTTCGTGGAATGAAGATTTATAAGCCGACACATCCTGCCAAGGCAGGAGTACAAAATGCGTTCCCGGGTTTGATAGTCGATGAGCTGGTGATGCTGTACAAGGCGACTCGAAGACTCCCAGACACGGAGAGGATGAATCGACAAGAAAGACTCAGAGAGGGGCGTTGCTAGCGGAGAAATGCCGTCCATATAAGATCTTATACAGTACCCGACGGGGCCCGTTAAGAGGCCCGATACAAGGATAGAAAGCTATGCAACGCACCGTGACACTACTCTGGTCCCTAATTCCCCACGAGATATTCTCATCCGTCGCGTAATCCTGCGTGTGAGGGCTTCTGAGCATCTCGCAGGTAGCGAGATACTGTAGTTTTCCGACCGTAAGTTCGTCACGCGGCCGATGGGGTCGCCGTCACGAACTTCGGGCTCCTCGGGTCACGCAAACATGTCGTAGACAGAACTTCAAAACGTGACATATTGTATATCCTAGATATATAACGCGTAGAGGGTCGGAATAGCTCCTAATAAGCCTCGTAAGCCTTCTACAGGGTGTTCTCCGTCTTCCGTTGCTTCCAGCGCCCGAGGGCCTCAGGTTCTGGGATCTCAAGCTCAAAGGTGACAGAAGTCGAGCTCTAGCGGAGGAAAAAATCGCATTTTATTAGAGTACAGAGAACAATGAGCCAGATAGTAGCGAAGAGTAAATGAGGGCCATTGTTGTCGTGCGATCGATAGCCATGGTCGTCGACGGCCATGTTGCAGCACGGCCATGGCTGCCGCCGCCAGCCATTGTTCGGAACTCCGGTCACGCATCCGAACTTACTTGGAACCGTGACCCCGGCGAACTTGTAGGCAGGTCACGAGTCACGCAAAATCTGTCGGAACTTATGGTCGGAAAACTACAGTAATCGCATCTATCGCCCTGTGTGCTTCATGAGCGCAGTTGAGGACCGCGCGCAAGTCTTCTTGCAGGATATCGTTGAATCACGGACTGCTCACGTTGAGAAAAGACAGGGACTGGTTTGCTTTGCTAGGCTGGTGTCGAGGTACTAAGCAGATGGTATTCTTTGTTTGGTGGACGGCGGACGCGTCTGTGGCTGCGCCACACCACGCCACCCCTTCCATCCAAACAACGGACCAAACAACGCGATACTTTGCTCCGACCGCGACCCCCATCACCTCCCCGCGCGCCCGCTATTCCATGCCGCGCAGGACACAACACGTCGTCCCCGACGACGACTCGCAGAAGGAGAACTCGCCCGCCACCGCGCGCGTGAAGCCCGAGGCGCCCAACGGCAAGGGGAAGAAGCGCGACTTGAACAGCAGTATGCCCGGCCGCGCGGATCTCGAGGAGGATAGGGAGGGCAGCGAGGAGGATGCGGAGGGCAGCGAGGAGGATGGCGAGGGTGAGGAGGAGGATCAGGGCGAGGGCTCGCCGAAGGGCGCTAAGAGGCTGCGTGTCGGTGAGGATGGCGAGGGCCGCGCGGCGCCAGCTGTCAAGGTGCGGTGTGTATCTAATCTTGCGGTGATAATTGCATGCCTTTGTCGTCCTGGCAGTGTCTGTAGCGACGCTGGCAGTCTCTGTAGCGACACTAGCAGTGTCTGTAGCGACGCTGGGCTTTTTGGCTCGCTGCAGTGACGCGGGACTCGCTGTAGTAATACGGGGCTCTTTGTATTCACACCGGGCTTTTTGTATTGACACTAGCACTCGCGGGCGACGCGGTGACGCGGAGCTCTTGGGATGGATCCTGCGCCGCGCAGAATGGTAAGGCCCGCCTTCAAGCCATCAGCGTGCAGAATGCGCCCGGCACTATAATCCAGGACAAGCTATTTACGGGTCCCCCGCACGCACAGACGAACCTCGCTGTGCCCTCCTGCCGCCTGCCAAACGCGAAGAACGGATCCTGAGGCGCGGAATTAGCAGGTATGCCACATTTGCGAATTTCCCAGCAACGGTCTCACCTCGTTTCACCAGCTCGGCGCGCGCCTCCAAGCCGTCGCCCCTCGCCTCCCTGCCTGCAAACCAACCGCGCACCGCCTCCGTGGCATCGACGAGAAGCGACCGCATCTTCGTCCGCGCCGGTACCGCGAGGAGTACGGCCTCGCAGCGTCGAAGCGGCGGACCCACGCGTCTCATTCGTCTGCCTCGCCGACCGTCGGGTCAACGCCATCGCGCGTCCGCCATCCAGCTCGCGCAAGTCCGGGCGCAGTCCGTGCCGCGCGCGCAGAGGGGTTTCCGTGCGCGAGTATCGACGCCTCTCGTTTTCCAGAGGTATGGTCTTGGTGTCTTGATGATACTGCGCAGATATTGATGGCATGTTTCTCCTTCAGCGCCACCACCCTGCATGCGCCGACTCGGAGCGTGGGGTGACGCGCTCGACACGCTGCTGGCGTCGCGAGACAGCTGCGACGGGGCGCGAATTCCGCGTCCGGCGTGACTGGAGGGATGGAGACGACGCCCGCACCAACTGCACCCCGCCTTCTTGGCGTCTTCAGGAAGCCGCGGTGCCGTCGTGCGCGCCGGTACCGCGAGGAGCACGGCCTCGCAGTGTCGAAGCGGCGGACCCACACGTCTAGCTCGTTCGCCTCGCCGACCCGTCGTGCCAACGCCATCGCGCGTCTGTCGTCCAGCTCGCGCAGCTCCGGGACCAGTGCGTGCGTGTCGTGCGCACAGAGGTGTTCCTTGCGCGAGTAGCGACGCCCCTCGATCTCCAGAGGTAAGTCTTTATGTCTTGATGTTCCTGCGCGGATGTTGATCGCGTAAATCCACCCCAGCGCCGTCTTTTGCTGGGTGACCGCGGGCGCACGTCCAGCGCTATTGAAGCATGCGCCGACTCGAAGACTCGGAGGGTGGGGCGACTCAGCGTGACCGGACGGATGGAGACGGCCGCCGCCTAGCGACGTGTCGTGAGCACCCTACCGCACCGTGCGGCGGCGGCGCCGCCTGCCGTTCTTGTCGAAGGCGGAGATGCCCGGAACCCTCCGCGCGGCGGACGGACGGACGCACTCGGCACAACGGCCGCGCGATGATGGCAGCCACCGTATGTGCGTCGAGCCGCCGGCAGCTCAGGAAGAGCAGACGGCGCGCAGGGCTCCAGGCCATGTGCACCTGTGCACCCAGTCCGCCTGCCAGCACCGACGCTCGAGCGAGCCTGTACGCGTGGAGTTACCCCATTCTCCTGTGCAATGCAGTCAGGAATGGTGAGCGAGAGCCGGCACCCGTAACGATGCGCTTACCAGACACTTTCACGAGCTCAAAGCCCGTGCGCCGCGCTTGCCACCGTGAAATTCCACCGAGCGGCGCGCCTCTGAACAGCTTGCGTAGTCCTGCGCCTTGCGTGCCTCGGATGTTGCGCCGTCGATCCCCTGCAAGGCTTGCGATCGCGCGCCGACGGCGTGTCGACGCTCCTCCAGGCGATGCCAGCGGCGTCCGGGGGCCGGTAGGTGAGATGGAGATGACCAGCAGAACAGCGTGCGGCGCAGGCACGCAGCAACGCCGGCGCCGGCGGGCTTAGGGCGGGCTGGTGGCTGTCTTGACGGTGTGTTTCTGCTCAATGTACCGCTACTCACATTGTTTAGCAGAGATGCGCGAGGGGGCAAAGACGGCTGGGACCCACCGAGGTCTTCAAGCTTCGAGACCGGGACCGACCGCGACGCTACGGCGCTCCCAAGGTGTCCGCGGGCCGACTCGGAGGCGTGAACACGCCATGCCACGACTGGCAAGGATGCGGCGCGACGGCGCGATTTTCCTTCGCCACCT
The DNA here is from genome assembly GCA_019915035.1 of Auriscalpium orientale. Taxonomy (NCBI): domain Eukaryota; kingdom Fungi; phylum Basidiomycota; class Agaricomycetes; order Russulales; family Auriscalpiaceae; genus Auriscalpium; species Auriscalpium orientale. The sequence continues at coordinate 96,303 of JAHLMH010000033.1, read as the reverse complement.
ACAACGGCTGCTCGCCCGGTGCGAATGGAACGCCGCCGCCTCCCTGAATCCACCGACTCGGAGCGCGGGGCGACGCACTGGCCGGGCTGGTGACGCTGTGAGGCATCTGCGCGGGAGACGGCCGCGCCATGTAATTCAAATCACCTACGCGACACATTCAGCGCTGCAGGCGAGGCTAAGTGAAGACCTGCTCACCGAGCGCGTGGACGAGCTCGAAGTCCCTGGACCGCTCTCTCGTCGCCGTGGACGTTTACAGAGCCGCGCGTCCAGCAGCTCGCGCAGTCGCGCGCCTTGGGTCGTCGGATGACGCCTGCCAAGTCCGTGCGAGGCTTGTGATCGCGCGCGGGCGGCGTGTCGGTGCTCCTCCAGGCGATGCCCGCAGCCTTGATAAGGCACAGGTGCGAGGGCCACCGAGGCAAGTGCGAGAGCGGCGCGCCACGGAGGCACGCGTGGCGATGCCTCTGGCGGCGGCAGCGCGGTGAGCGCGGCCTCAGAGTCATAAATTCGTCGCTGGCGTGCTGTACACGCGACGTTCCGCAAGGTGTCTGCGGGACGAGTCGCGAACCTTCGTGCGACGACCGCTCAGGACGCAACGCGACCGTCCAGAGCATCGGCCCGACAGTGCGAGATGTGGAGCTGGAGACACTGCAGGCTCCGCGCCGATGTTCCTGGGGGACAAGCAGGTCAGTAAGCGGGCGCGAGTGGATTGTAAAAACTGCGCTAACCAAATTCTTAGTGGGACCTCGCACTTGTTGCGCGCACGGTAGCCCTCGACGTAGCTGATATCCCCCGCGAGGCTTGCGGTCGCGCGCTGCCAGCGTGTTGATGCTCCTCCGGGCGATTTCAGCGTCTTTCAGAGGCTGCACCTGCCGGACTAATCCGCGGCGCGCGACAGCGCCGACCATCCGCAGCAGCGAGCAGGGCCGGTACGAGCGTGTGGTGACACGCCAGGGCGCTCGACGTGGCCGCGAAGATTCGGTCCGCTTGAAGGGAGCGCAGAACGCGGCTAGCTAAATTCGTACAGGTTCGTCAGTCCATCCCACAGCCTTATAGAGCGAGAGACTTACTTGAACATCCGTAGCTCGCTCTGGTCGCCGTTCTCGCACGACCGCACGGACGCGGGCGGCCCGTTCCCCGCCTTCAATTCACTCGACTTCAACAGCTGGCAGCGAGAACGACGCTCGCTGCGCGAGCAGCCGCGTCTGCCGTGGTGAACAAATGCGTAGGCTAGGTCCGGTATACAGGCGGGACCGGCAGCGAGTAGAAGCACATGCTGCAATCGAGACATCGTCAGCGCGATGGAACAGGGCCTGGGAAGCGGCGGGACTTACTGGCTAGCGTACGGTGGCAGAAGCGCCTCACCAAAGCGACTTGTGCGATGCACGACGACACCAAGCCCGCAGCGGCAACGAAATACGAAATACGCGCCGTCGAGCGTCTGTGCAAGGCAGGGCGTCGTCAGTGTGCGCGCACGGCGCAACAGCGAGAGCTGCTCACTGTCTCGCGACAAGCACGACCCGGCGCGAATGGGACCGGGGGAAGACGGGCGCGCGCTGCCGAACTCCAGGCGTCGTCCGCATGCAGTGCAGCGGGGCCGACATGGCTCGGCCCGCAGCGATTTCAAGCGCAAACCGCGACGCCCATCTCCTGCGCGAACCAGGCGTCGTTTAGCGTATGCGCGCGCGAACCAGAGGCAACGGAGGCTTACTGGATAGTGACAGGTGCGGCGACACGGCGTCAAAAGACGACGCTCTCGACCACAGAACCGCGTCGCCTGCGCGAGCCCGGGGTCGTCTCAGCGCGCGGTCGCGGTGCGCGAGGCGACGGGCATCGTCGCTGGGAAAACCACCGAAGGTGGAGGTTGAGTACAATGATAGACAGGAAATACTACTCACGCGTCTCGGACCTGCTTTTCGTCGACGTTGCGAGAGGCACGTGAATAACGGCGAGGGCGGGAAGAGTTCCCGATAGCACGAATTCGGCGTGCGTTGTCGCAAATGCGCCGCGTCTCGCACGCTTCGTGCCCGGGGATCTTGTAGCGACGCAGCGGGGCTGTTTGTCTTGACTGGTCTTGTCGCGCGCGACCCCTTACCGAGCTCCGTGTGGCGACCCGACTACGGAAGGGGGGAGTTGAATTAAAGAGCGAAGCAGAATGGGGCCAAGAATGACTGACCTCAGTGGGCGCGGATGGTCTCGCCTTCGCCTCACACTGACTCTGCTTGCTCGCCGTCGCCTCACGGACTCTGCTTCGCCCGCCGTCGCAACACCGGTACGCCGTTTGTCTTGCCGTTGTTATGCTCGTCCATGCGACTGACTGGATTGCGGTTCACAGGCCCGGACCTATGTCGCGAGACGCCTGGAAGTGCTCTTGACTTTTTTGACCGTTCTCTCGCTCCCTGGGTTCGTTTCCCGCAGCGACGCGACCGCGCGCCCTTGTCCCGACGGCCTGAGGCTGGTCCTCTTCGGCGACTTGCCCGGCGTTTCGACGGCAAGTCTGCCGGAGGTACGTTGTTCTGATTTACCGTCTCGAGATGAGGTTTTTCCTGATTATTTCTATCCCTCTAGGTATTGCTCGACTTTACATAGGCCGAGAGGACGACGCCGGTGAGTTTTTCTGTGACTTGCTGATTTTTGTCTCTGATCCTGGCTTGTTCAGCGCCCGCGATCGCGACTTCTTGACCACTTCTTAACGTATTTTATCCGTCAGTTCTTGCATCTCGTCGTCTGCTTCTGTTAACTGTACTGATATGCTGTTATTTTGTAGCTCGGGTGGTCAGCCAGCGCAAAGTAAGTTTGATCTTTATTTTGTTCGTCAATATGCCCGCTGACACGCCGTTTTCAGGTATTTATCGACGCGCGCAACATGCTGTTCCACGTATCTAGACTGCTGCGCCGCCGGTAAGCGTCCATAGTCTTTCCTGTTGCCGTTGCGCACCGCTGACGTGACGCTTTTCCGTCTCAGGACCACTTGCTCACACCACCGACGCCTTCCACCACCCATCTTGTACGCATGCGCGCAGTCCGGTGGCCGCGGCCGGCGATCCGTCGTCAAGGCCTTGTCCTGGCGCGGCCCAGTACGCGCCCGTTTATTTTCTTCTGTCTGCTCAGATACTGGCGTACGGGGCCGCGTATGTTTCTTTCTTCGTTAGTTGTACCTTGTTGTCGCGCAGCATAATGTCATTATATTCGTGTCCAAAGAATGAAAAGGAAACTGCACCACTCTCAATATTTTGCTGCGTGAAACTGCGACAAAGACTGCCGGCGCATCTTGGGGGCTCGGATGTGTCTTGAGAGCTCGGATTCGGACGTGTCTCGTGCACGCCCTTCTGTCTGCTTACATGCCGGGGGGTTGCTGCTGTTTATGTACGGGGCGGCGTGTACCTCGATGCCGCGCAGCATAATGTCATCATATTCGCGTCCATAGAATGAAAATGACATGTTTACACATACTTGTTCTGCTGCGAAAAACTGCGAATAAGCGCGTCTTGGGGGCTCGGATATGTCTAGAGTGATACTGGGCGGCGCCGGCGCCGGCCAAGACCCCGAGGCGCCTGCTCGACCTGCGTCGGCTGCATGGGAATGCGACGCGCGGCGCAGACCGTTGAAGAACAACGTTGCGTGCGCGTGTCGCGTGCAGCAGACGACGCAGACGGAGGCGGGGTGCGTGGGGCGGAGGGAGCGAGCTCGAGAGTGATGGTGGCGGCGGTTGGATGCGGCATGGGCAAAGACGGTAGGGTCGACGCTGCGCGGTGCGCGATGGTGCTGTGCCGGTGACACGAGTCGTCGCTGAGGACAGAGAGGGCGGACAACTCACCAGCTCGGCGATGCCGCGCCCGCCTGCTTGCAGCGCGAAACCCATCCAACACCGTCGCTCCCCCTGCAGACTGCGTCCCGCATGTATTCGGCGCGTTGAGCGTGACCGTCGAGTCGACGGAGCGACTGCAATTGCGACTGCGCAGCGAGACGATGGACGCGCAGAGCGCGCGGTTGGCGGCGCGCGGTTTGTTTGCGCGTAGGGCGGCGACCAAACAAAGCGCTGCGGGGCGCAAACTGTGGGGTACGGGGCAAGCGGGGGCGGGGCAGGTAAGAAGGGCTCCCAGGCCCGAAGGCTATTTGTATGCGGCAGCCTCGGGACGCGCGCTACACGTGCGGCCGAGATCGAGCTCCTCCCTGAATATTTCACGGCTGCCCTCCGCTGCTGCTGCCACGGCGACGGCGACCCAGGCGCGCAGACAGCAGCTCGCCAACGAACGCCGCCAGATGCGAGCGACCCCGCCGACTCGTTTCGTCGTTGTTGATGACCGTGCCCAGACGCCCGCCCGCTACACTCTCTTTGCCTCGGGCGCCCCTGCTCTATACGAAACAAGCCTGAGCCATTCACCGTATATGAGCCCACATCATATTTGCGCACTCGAAACTCGTCGATCGGTCCCACCATCGCGCTGTAGCTGTTCGAATGGCACTACTTTGCCGACGACTGGGTATACGAATCTACACCGCGTCATCAGAGTTCCAGATTCACTAAATAGCTATATCCAATTTCAAGTCTGTAATATACACTTTCTGAGGGCAGGGGTGCCTGCAGGGCGCTGCTATCCCGTGTTGGGACGGGGACAAAAGACGGACGGAGACGGTGCGCACGCGCGGTGCAAAAGTTTGCACCCCAGAGGCGTCGGGATGCGATCTTTGACAAGAGCAGGGTGAAACATAAGCCCGTCACTCCCCGAGACCGTGGTGGTGAGACGCAGCCGGCGTGGCCGCGTCCACGCTTGAATCTCTCGATCTTGTGCTGCGTATAGCCGGCATCCTTAACTGAACCTGAACGGATCGACGAGTAAGCGCAGGTAAGGGCATCATAATCAAGGCTCGCTCGCAAGTTGCCAATAGCGAAAGGGGCCAACTCACTTGCAGTATGGGTGCTGATGCTGGTGCCGGTGGTCATGGTCGTGGTGCGGGTGACGGTCCCGCCGTCCGAGCACGGCGAGGACACCTAGCCGCACTGCGCATGCGCAGTTGTCTCTCGCGAGGTAACCGAGATCTGTTCAACCGATGCCGGACCTTCCCCCCTGCTCGGCACAGGCGGCAAGGGCTTCTGGACCAGGACGCATCCCGACGCATCTGGACGAATTAGCTTCCCCACGTCTGATTATAATAACAGTGTTGAATGATGACGAGGTCGAGGTGCGTCAGAAAGGGTCAGAAACGCGATAGCGACCTGCACGGCCACCGCACACGACCTGCAAGGGGAAAGTCCAATGGTCCGGAGATCGAGAAGACGCCCACAGGAGGAGCGGGAGATGCCGCGGGGGGACTGGGGAAGGATCGCATGAAGGGTCGGCTGGAGAAATATCGCTCAGCAGTCGACGGAGGGGGATACCGTGCTTACCATTCGCTTGACCCTTGCTGTGAGATCGCCGAGTGACCGAGATCTCCGGGCTCGAGTGGCGCAGAGACTCGGAAAGGCGAGGGCTTCCAAACGCTGGGCTGAGATCAGACAGCTGATCCTGAGCTCGCGAAGTGTTGAAAAGCTGTTTACTCTGAGCTCGCGAAGGGTTGAAGCTGTTTACTCTGCCTCGGGGAGACTAGGCTGAGACCTCGACTTCGACACTACCAGGCGGGAGGCCAAAACGCTGCACAAGTGCCGATACAGCCAGTGGCCAGTTTAAGGTCTAAATTCGCGATGGAATAACCTCCGTACTTGACTTTGGGGTATCAGAAGATAGTCGGTAACGGGAGTTGACACAGTAAGGGTGTCGGGCGAGACTCGAGAGGCCCGGTGGGCTTACCTTGAGACCCAGCGGCATAGAGATCGTAAAAAATGGATACCGCCGTCGTTTCGAGGAACCAAAATAAAAGCTGAGCGCCCACATCATGGCAAGGCAGACAAAATCGGAGCAGAGGGCAGGATAATCTTTGTTTGGTGAACGCGTCTGTGGCGCAGCCACGCCACGCCACCCCGTCCATCCAAACAACGGACCAAACAACGCGATACTTTGCTCCGACCGCGACCCCCATCACCTCCCCGCGCGCCCGCTATTCCATGCCGCGCAGGACACAACACGTCGTCCCCGACGACGACTCGCAGAAGGAGAACTCGCCCGCCACCGCGCGCGTGAAGCCCGAGGCGCCCAACGGCAAGGGGAAGAAGCGCGACTTGAACAGCAGCATGCCCGGCCGCGCGGATCTCGAGGAGGATAGGGAGGGCAGCGAGGAGGATGCGGAGGGCAGCGAGGAGGATGGCGAGGGTGAGGAGGAGGATCAGGGCGAGGGCTCGCCGAAGGGCGCTAAGAGGCTGCGTGTCGGTGAGGATGGCGAGGGCCGCGCGGCGCCAGCTGTCAAGGTGCGGTGTGTATCTAATCTTGCGGTGATAATTGCATGCCTTTGTCGTCCTGGCACTGTCTGTAGCGACACTGGCAGTGTCTGTAGCGACAGTGGGCTTTTGGGCTCGCTGCAGTGACGCGGGACTCGCTGTAGTAATACGGGGCTCTTTGTATTCACACCGGGCTTTTTGTATTGACACTAGCACTCGCGGGCGACGCGGTGACGCGGAGCTCTTGGGATGGATCCTGCGCCGCGCAGAAATGGTAAGGCCCGCCTTCAAGCCATCAGCGTGCAAAATGCGCCCGGCACTATAATCCAGGACAAGCTATTTACGGGTCCCCCACACGCACAGACGAACCTCGCTGTGCCCTCCTGCCGCCTGCCAAACGCGAAGAACAGATCCTGAGGCGCGGAATTAGCAGGTCTGCCACATTTGCGAATTTCCCAGCAACGGTCTCACCTCGTTTCACCAGCTCGGCGCGCGCCTCCAAGCCGTCGCCCCTCGCCTCCCTGCCTGCAAACCAACCGCGCACCGCCTCCGTGGCATCGACGAGAAGCGACCGCATCTTCGTCCGCGCCGGCACCGCGAGGACCACGGCCTCGCAGCGTCGAAGCGGCGGACCCACGCGTCCCACTCGTCCCGCCCCGCCGACCGTCGTGTCAACGCCATCGCGCGTCCGCCATCCAGCTCGCGCAAGTCCGGGCGCAGTGCGTGCCGCGCGCGCAGAGGGGTTTCCGTGCACGAGTATCGACGCCTCTCGTTTTCCAGAGGTATGGTCTTGGTGTTTTGATGATACTGCGCAGATATTGCTGGCGCGTTTCTCCTTCAGCGCCACCACCCTGCATGCGCCGACTCGGAGCGTGGGGCGACGCGCTCGACACGCTGCTGGCGTCGCGAGACAGCTGCGAAGGGGCGCAAATTCCGCGTCCGGCGTGACTGGAGGGATGGAGACGACGCCCGCACCAACCGCGCCCCGCCTTCTTGCCGTCTTCAGGAAGCCGCGGTGCCGTCGTGCGCGCCGGTACCGCGAGGAGCACGGCCTCGCAGTGTAGCAGCGGCGGACCCACACGTCTCGCTCGTTCGCCTCGCCGACCGTCGTGTCAACGCCATCGCGCGTTGGTCGTCCAGCTCGCGCAGCTCCGGGAGCAGTGCGTGCGTGTCGCGCGCGCAGAGGTGTTTCCGTGAGCGAGTAGCGGCGCCCCTCGATCTCCAGAGGTAGGTCTTGGTGTCTTGATTGCTCCTGCGCGGATGTTGATCGCCTAATTCCACCCCAGCGCCGTCTTTTGCTGGGTGACCGCGGGCGCACGTCCAGCGCTATCGAAGCATGCGCCGACTCGAAGACTCGGAGGGTGGGGCGACTCAGCGTGACCGGACGGATGGAGACGGCCGCCGCCTAGCGACGTGTCGTGAGCACCCTACCGCACCGTGCGGCGGCGGCGCCGCCTGCCGTTCTTGTCGAAGGCGGAGATGCCCGGAACCCTCCGCGCGGCGGACGGACGGACGCACTCGGCACAACGGCCGCGCGATGATGGCAGCCACCGTATGTGCGTCGAGCCGCCGGCAGCTCGGGAAGAGCAGACGGCGCGCAGGGCTCCAGGCCATGTGCACCTGTGCACCCAGTCCGCCTGCCAGCACCGACGCTCGCGCGAGCCTGTACGCGTGGAGTTTGCCCCTTCTCCTGTGCAATGCAGTCAGAAATGGTGAGCGAGAGCCGGCACCCGTAACGATGCGCTTACCAGACACTTTCACGAGCTCAAAGCCCGTGCGCCGCGCTGTTCACAGTGAACGTCCACCGAGCGGCGCGCCTCTGAACAGCTTGCATAGTCCCGCGCCTTGCGTGCCTCGGATGTTGCGCCGTCTATCCCCTGCGAGGCTTGCGATCGCGCGCCGACGGCGTGTCGACGCTCCTCCAGGCGATGCCAGCGGCGTCCGAGGGCCGGTAGGTGCGATGGCGACGACCAGGAGAGCAGCGTGCGGCGCAGGCACGCAGGCACGCACGCAGCAGCGGGCTGAGGGCGGGCGAATCGACGGCCGGTAGATGCGATGGCGATGACCAGGACAGAGCAGGGTGCGGCGGAGGCACGCAGCAACGCCGCCGCCGGTGGGCTGAGGGTAGGCTGGTGGCTTTCTCGACGGTGTATTGCTGCTCATGTATCGCTGCCGCGCGCCGACTCGGACTCGTGAACACGCCATGCCACGACTGGAAAGGATGCGGCGCGACGGCGCAATTTTCCTTCGCCACCTACAACGGCTGCTCGCCCGGTGCGAATGGAACGCCGCCGCCTCCCTGAATCCACCGACTCGGGGCGCGGGGCGACGCACTGGCTGGGCTGGTGACGCTGCGAGGCATCTGCGCGGGAGACGGCCGCGCCATGTAATTCAAATCACCTACGCGACACATTCAGCGCTGCAGGCGAGGCTAAGTGAAGACCTGCTCACCGAGCGCGTGGACGAGCTCGAAGTCCCTGGACCGCTCTCTCGTCGCCGTGGACGTTTACAGAGCCGCGCGTCCAGCAGCTCGCGCAGTCGCGCGCCTTGGGTCGTCGGATGACGCCTGCCAAGTCCGTGCGAGGCTTGTGATCGCGCGCGGGCGGCGTGTCGGTGCTCCTCCAGGCGATGCCCGCAGCCTTGATAAGGCACAGGTGCGAGGGCCACCGAGGCAAGTGCGAGAGCGGCGCGCCACGGAGGCACGCGTGGCGATGCCTCTGGCGGCGGCAGCGCGGTGAGCGCGGCCTCAGAGTCATAAATTCGTCGCTGGCGTGCTGTACACGCGACGTTCCGCAAGGTGTCTGCGGGACGAGTCGCGAACCTTCGTGCGACGACCGCTCAGGACGCAACGCGACCGTCCAGAGCATCGGCCCGACAGTGCGAGATGTGGAGCTGGAGGCACTGCAGGCTCCGCGCCGATGTTCCTGGGGGACAAGCAGGTCAGTAAGCGGGCGCGAGTGGATTGTAAAAACTGCGCTAACCAAATTCTTAGTGGGACCTCGCACTTGTTGCGCGCACGGTAGCCCTCGACGTAGCTGATATCCCCCGCGAGGCTTGCGGTCGCGCGCTGCCAGCGTGTTGATGCTCCTCCGGGCGATTTCAGCGTCGTTCAGAGGCTGCACCTGCCGGACTAATCCGCGGCGCGCGACAACGCCGACTCCATCCGCAGCAGCGAGCAGGGCCGGTACGAGCGTGTAGTGACAAGCCAGGGCGCTCGACGTGGCCGCGAAGATTCGGTCCGCTTGAAGGGAGCGCAGAACGCGGCTAGCTAAAATCGTACAGGTTCGTCAGTCCATCCCACAGCCTTATAGAGCGAGAGAACTTACTTGAACATCCGTAGCTCGCTCTGTTGGCCGTTCCCGCACGACCGCATGGACGGGGGCGGCCCGTTCCCCGCCTTCAATTCACTCGACTCCAACCGCTGGCCTCGAAAAAGACGCTCGCTGCGCGAGCAGCCGCGTCTGCCGTGGCGAACAAAAACATAGGCTAGGTCCGGGTATACAGGCGGGACCGGCAGCGAGTAGAAGCACATGCTGCAATCGAGACATCGTCAGCGCGATGGAACAGGGCCTGGGAAGCGACGGGACTTACTGGCTAGCGTACGGTGGCAGAAGCGCCTCACCAAAGCGACTTGTACGATGCACACCAGGACGAGAGCAAGCCTCAGCGGCAACGAAATACGCGCCGTCGACTTGTCTGTGCAAGGCAGGCGTCGTCAGTCTGCGAGCACGGCGCAACAGCGAGAGCTGCTCACTGTCTCGCGACAAGTACGACCCGGCGGCGCGAATGGGACCGGGAGACCGTGAGCGCGCGCCTGCCGAACTCCAGGCGTCGTCCGCATGCGACTGCGGCGGGGCCGGCATGGCTCGGCCGCAATGCCCTCAAGCGGCAACCGCGGCGCCCATCTCCTGTGCAAACCAGGCATCGTTAGCGTATGCGCGCGCGGACCAGAGGCAACGGAGACTTACTGGATAGTGACAGGTGCGGCGAAACGGCGTCAAGAGACGACGCTCTCGACCACAGAACCCCGTCGCCTGCGCGAGCCAGGGGTCGTCTCAGCGCGCGGTCGCGGTGCGCGAGCGGCGGGCATCGTCACTGGAACACCAGAAGGTGAGGTTGAATAAAGTGATTTACAGGATTTACTACTCACGCGTCTCGGACATGGGTTGCTGCTTGTTCGTCGACGTTGCGAGAGGCACGTGAATAAACGGCGAGGGCGGGAAGAGCTCCATGACAGCACGAATTCGGCGTGCGGTGTCGCAGATGCGCCGCGTCTTGCGCGCTTCGTGCCCGGGGATCTTGTAGTGACGCAGCGGGCCGTTGTGTTGACTGGTCTTGTCGCGCGCGACCCCTTACCGAGCTCCGTGTGGCGACGCGACTACGGAAGGGGGGAGTTGAATTGGAGAGCGGGGCAGAATGGGGCCAAGAATGACTGACCTCAGTGGGCGCGGATCGACGATGTGTTGGACCGTAGCGGCGCAATCGAGAGAGCGGCGTTGAGGCGGAGGAGGCGAAGGGCGAAGGGCGACGGGAGGCGGCAGAGAGTCTTGTCAAGTGGATGATACCTTGTGCGAGACGCATACATCTTGCTTTGGCATGCGATCGTACTGCGAAAACGTTCGGAGCGCGTGAGCTCTGGTAGACGGCGCAGCGACTTGAAACGTACCTGGTCGTGTTTCACACGCGCGAGGCTCGCAGCGCGCTCGCGGCTGCGCTGCCACCTCCCACATCGTCTGAAGAGTCTGGCTTGCGAGCTCGCGGTAAGTCATCGAGTGTTCAGCTGCTCTGACATCAGCTCACCAGTGAGTGTGCTTGATGGGTGGGAGCTCGTCACAGAGCGCGGCGACGGTGGGATTTTGCGGAGCAGCGGAGGAGGTGGTGGTGGTTGAGAGGGAGAGATGAGTTGTGCCACAGGCGCGGTCGCGCGGCGGACTCTGAGAGCGGAGTCAAAGCTTACCCGAACAGCGCAGGACTGTGGGAGAAAATTCAGCGCGACAGGAAAGGAAGAAGGAATTGGAAGGAAGGGAAGATCGTTCCCTGTCACCTCGCCCGTGGCAACCATCCGAAGTCTTCCATCAAACAAATTCATTTACCGGGCGCAATGTGCATCCGCGGGAGGGTCCTGAGCTGCAAGACCTGTGGTTGTCACTCCGGTGAGCATACTAATTTGCTGCCTGCTCTCCCAGAGAGCAGGCAAATAGTAGAATAAAAAATCGAAATTGACCTCGGCACCATCCAAATGGTGTCGGGCACGCTTGCAGAGGCTTGCAAGCATGCCTAACATCATTTGAATGATGCCGAGGTCTTCATTTACCTTTTCAGACTCGTCGCGACAGGTATGTGTCCAGGCGCGCATTGCCATTGAGCCGGTGTGACCGGGTGACGAGCGGACAGGGAACTGCATGTCCGAGGCCACCGCGATGCAGCAAGATCCCTGCGCGATCGTTAGCAGCAGCCGCGCGCGAGCTGCATCAAGTCGCTATCGACTCTGAGAGCGCAAGGTGATCAAAGGCTGGCGCGTCAGCGTTGCGCGGGTTCGACCCGCCGCGGCGCATGTTGAACTCGCTCGCCACCGCCCTCCACCGCCGCTTCGTCTTTCCATCCAAGTCTTCACGCCAACTCTCTCCACCGGTCGACTTCTACGACGTCCATCTCTCTCTGCACACCCGGCAGCATCCCAGCGCAGCCCGCGCCCGACTTTCGCTTCAATGTCGCACCCTGCGAGGCTCAAGCACGGCCGTCGTTTCACTCCGTCGAGGCGTCACACCTTCGTAGCAAACTCAGCGCACGCGTGGCAGGGCGATAGGTGTACGGGTGGGCGAGGTGCGGGTGGGCAAGGTCTCATGGAGGAGCGCAGCAGTTCCACAGCAGGTGCGTCCGTGTCCGACAGTCTTGCCGCGGTCGCTCGGGCTGATCGTCGTATGACCAGCTAGTGAGTGACACGCAAGAGCACTAGCTGGGGCTATTCGATCTGGGTGGTATGTTCCAATTCCCCGTCCTCGCGCGCTGTGGGCTGCTGACGAGCGGTGGGGCGAGCGTCCGTGTCGGCGCAGAAGGAGCAACTCCATCTCGGATTCCCCCTCCCCTGACGTTCACATACTCTACTATACCGTACCCCACGCTTTCTGTAGCTCAGAGCAGCCCTCGGAAGAGGCTGGCCGTCGCATACGCGCTGTGAGGCTGGTGCCGCCGACGACGTCCGCCGCCTTCGTTCTCTCGCCTCTGCCCTCCCACCACGTCAACCGACATCGTACTACTTGATTATTGGCCGCATGAATGCATTCCATGTACTGGTTACAGTTTGTGCAGCTACTGTAAGTTCACCGACGCCGCCCAATACGGACGCACGACGCCTTCGTCCTTCCGCTCGTCAATGATCCTCAACATGTCCTCAACCCTTTTCGACTCGTTGGCGCATCGCAATTACACACAGAACCAAGCATAGGCGATCAGCGAATTCGACACGCACACGCAGCTTCATCGAACACACTTGGCGCACGATCCGCGCAGCCGCCGCCTGCTACCCAGGACCCGTCAAAGTCACTGTCGTCGCGCCGCCGCCTCTGCTACAAGCGACGGTACGGATTACCTCCCCCAAGCTACATCTCAGGTGCGTTTCAATGGGATTGCGGTGCTCTACCGACTTACTTACTTACGGCGGGGTTGGCTGCAGCTGGCTGGTCGGGCTCCGCCGCCGCAAGACCTCGCTCTCGGCAGCCTGCCCCATGGTTCCTAGCCATGGGATCGCAACCCAAACGACTCTGGTGAGCATTTGGCATGCCTTTTTGTCGCGATCCGACTCACCGATCGTCTGCTCGTCGGCACCTGGACCGACCCGCGGTCTCGCACACCCTTCGCTGCAGGCTCTTTCGATTTTGGGGTTGCGATTGGGCCTCGCCGGCCGCTCATCGCCGTAGAGTCAAGGCTCTGCTGCGCACGGCGTCGCGAAGGGGCATGCTGAGGTGAAGCCATCTCAGGTGAGCACAACCCGTCGGCAAATCGTATACATTCCTGACTTTTCGATGCTGCAGCGGGCACTCTGATGGGCGACCTTCGACGTGGCACGCAATCTCATCGCGGCTCCTCGAGGTAGAACGTAGCTCGCGCACCCACATCGCGGACGCCGTCGCGACACCGCCTGCCGCCGTCGTCCACTGTGCGAGGCGATCCCGTCGCTGCTGAGGCGAGTCAGATGCGGGCAAGGCACGTTCCGCGGGCTCCGAATGCACCGCCGTCATCGTGCTGGCACAGCATCCAAGAGCGTTCGCTGTGATGGCGTGCTCCGTGCCCATCCCCTGCAATGTATCGTAAAATTCTAGCTAGCTTGTGGCGAGAAAAGTGTGCCCTACGTCTCTGCCGCATGCTCCCTAGCTCGTCGCACCGCGCCGCCGCCTCCGGTCGTCGTCGTCGTCGTCGAGCGAACAGCCCCGGCCCCAACATCCGTCCATCGGAGGCTGGGCCCGCCCTCTCGACATCCCAGCGCGTGCTCCAGACAAGAAGCGGCGCGGCCTTTCGTTTTCGCGGAGATACTAGCGCTTTGCGCTTCCTTCCGTCCAACGGAGGGAATTTGCGCGCACCAGGTGCGTGAACTATATTTCCCTTATGCCGCTATGCGCCCGCTGATCCCGCGCGCAGCAGCTCTCGCGCGTCGGGGTCCGCTCGCTCGCGCATCTGCTGTGGGCCCTCAACATCGATCAAAGCGTCACCAGCAGCCTTGGACGAGTGCCAGCCACGCCGCACGCGCGCGGGCGAGCGAGGCGGCGCGCTCCTCGCGCGCGGGCGCGGCTCTGGCACCCTCCCCTCGCAGCTCTGCCGCCAAGCGCGACGCGCCGTTCCCCTGGTGCGCCTCTCCATTCGACTCCGCACAGCCCGTCGTCACGGCACTGACACCCCTCCATTCTCGCTTCCTAGCTGTCCATCGCGCCCGGCGCCCGGTCCGCCTTCATCTCCGTCTCGCCTTTTCCGCTGCCACGGCCTCGCACACCGTTGAAACGCCCGCGACGATCCTCCCGCCGTACCCACATGAAGCCCCGCGCTCCCAGGGTATTTCGTACGCGCTGCCACGCCCGCACGGTCGACCGGCGTTCGCGCACATGCGGATGTGCCCCGGTCGCGATGGAGAGCCCGTGGCGCGCGATCGCGGGCTAGAATGTGCGTGCGCGCACGTCGGCGGACGTAAAGACCGCTTCCTGCGCAGTTCGCGGTACGTTTTTCCTGGCGCCGAGCGAGGAGGTCCGCGGGCGCACAGGGCATAAATACCTGGACGCTTTGCCACGCAACTCCATCCCTTTTCCCCCGCTCGCCTTCGCCTCACACTGACTCTGCTTGCTCGCCGTCGCCTCACGGACTCTGCTTCGCCCGCCGTCGCACACCGGTACGCCGTTTGTCTTGCCGTTGTTATGCTCGTCCATGCGACTGACTGGATTGCGGTTCACAGGCCACGGACCTATGTCGCGAGACGCCTGGTAAGTGCTCTTGACTTTTTTGACCGTTCTCTCGCTCACTGGGTTCGTTTCCCGCAGCGACGCGACCGCGCGCCCTTGTCCGACGGCCTGAGGCTGGTCCTCTTCGGCGACTTGCCCGGCGTTTCGACGGCAAGTCTGCCGGAGGTACGTTTGTCTGATTTTACCGTCTCGGAGATGAGGTTTTCCTGATTATTTCTATCCCTCTAGGTATTGCTCGACTTTACATAGGCCGAGAGGACGACGCCGGTGAGTTTTTCTGTGACTTGCTGATTTTTGTCTCTGATCCTGGCTTGTTCAGCGCCCGCGATCGCGACTTCTTGACCACTTCTTAACGTATTTTATCCGTCAGTTCTTGCATCTCGTCGTCTGCTTCTGTTAACTGTACTGATATGCTGTTATTTTGTAGCTCGGGTGGTCAGCCAGCGCAAAGTAAGTTTGATCTTTATTTTGTTCGTCGATATGCCCGCTGACACGCTGTTTTCAGGTATTTATCGACGCGCGCAACATGCATTTTCACGTATCTAGACTGCTGCGCCGCCGGTAAGCGTCCATAGTCTTTCCTGTTGCCGTTGCGCACCGCTGACGTGACGCTTTTCCGTCTCAGGACCACTTGCTCACACCACCGACGCGTTCCACCACCCACCTCGTACGCATGCGCGCCGTCCGGTGCCCGCGGCCGGCGATTCGCCGTCAAGGCTTTGTCCCGGCTATGCGCCCGTTTATTTTGTTCTGTCTGCTTACATACCGGGGGCTTGCTGCTGCTGTCTATGTACGGGGCGGCGTACCTTTGTTTTTCTTCTTTAGTTGTATATCGTTGTCGCGCAGCATAATGTCATTATTTTCGTGCCCAAAGAATGAAAAGGAAACATCTGCACTATCTCGATACTTGTTTTGCTGCGAGAAACTCCAAAGTAATAACTTCTGGCGCGTCTTGGGGGCTCGGACGTTTCTTGACAGCTCGGATTCGGACCACGTCCTTCTGTCTGCTTACATGCCGGGGGCTTGCTGCTGTTTATGTACGGGGCGGCGTGTACCTCGATGTCGCGCAGCATAACGTCATCATATTCGTGTCCATAGAATGAAAATGACATGTTTACACCCCTCTCGATACTTGTTCTGCAGCGAAAAACTGCGAATGAGCGCGTCTTGGGGGCTCGGATATGTCTAGAGTGATACTGGGCGGCGCCGGCGCCGGCCAAGACCCCGAAGCGCCTGCTCGACCTGCGTCGGCTGCATGGGAATGCGACGCGCGCCGCGGACCGTTGAAGAACAACGTTGCGTGCGCGTGTCGCGTGCAGCAGACGACGCAGACGGAGGCGGGGTGCGTGGGGCGGAGGGAGCGAGCTCGAGAGTGATGGTGGCGGCGGTTGGATGCGGCATGGGCAAAGGCGGGATAGCGGACGCTGCGCGGTGCGCGACGGTGCTGCGGTGACACGAGTCGTCGCTGAGGACAGAGAGGGCGGACAACTCACCAGCGCGATGCTGCACCCGCCTGCTTGCAGCGCAAACCCCATCCAACACCGTCCATCCACCTGCAGACTGCCTCCAGCATGTATTCGGCGCGTTGAGCGTGACCGGACCGTCGACGGCGCGAAGGAGACGGCGAGTTGACGGCGAGCGACTGCGATTGCGACTGCGCAGCGAGACGATGGACGCGCAGAGCGCGCGATTGGCGGCGCGCGGTTTGTTTGCGCGTAGGGCGGCGACCAAACAAAGCGCTGCGGGGGCGCAAACTGTGGGGTACGGGGCAAGCGGGGGCGGGGCAGGCAAGAAGGGCTCCCAGGCCCGAAGGATATTTGTATGCGGCAGCCTCGGGACGCGCGCTACACGTGCGGCCGAGATCGAGCTCCTCCCTGAATATTTCACGGCTGCCCTCCGCTGCTGCTGCCACGGCGACGGCAAGCCAGGCGCGCAGACAGCAGCCTCGCCAACGGACGCCGGCAGATGTGAGCGACTCCGCCGACTCTGTTTCGTGTTGATGATGACCGTACGTGCGCAGACGCCCGCCTCTCTTTGCCTCGGGCGCCCCTGCTCTATACGAAACAAGCCTGAGCCATTCACCGTATATGAGCCCACATCATATAGCATCATATTCGCGCGCTCGAAACACGTCGATCGGTCCCACCATCGCGCTGTAGCAGGCTGTAGCGCGCTGTTCGAATGGCACTACTTTGCCGACGCCTGGGTATACGAATCTACACCGCGTCATCAGATATATACACGGTTCCAGATTCACCAGATAGCTATATCCAATTTCAAGTCCGTAATATACACTTTCTAAGAGCAATTTGCCTATGGGTGCCTGCAGGGCGCTGCTATCCCGTGTTGGGATGGGGACAAAAGACGGACAGAGTCGGTGCGTAGATACTGTACAAGAGCAGGATGAAACATACGCCCGTCACTCCCCGAGGCCGTGGTACGCTTCTCTCAATCTTGTGCTGCATGGATCGGCGGGTTCGAAGCCTGAACAGATCGACGAGTAAGCGCATCATAATCAAGGCTCGCAAGAGCTCGCAAGTTGCGAACAGCGAAAAGGGCCAACTTGCTTGCAGTATATTTCCACGAGGCCGCGGCGAGGGCACTTAGCCGCACTGCGCAATGTGGCTCACAAGGTAACCGAGATCTACTCAACCGATGCCGGACCTTCTCCCCCTGCTCGGCACAGGCGGCAAGGGCTTCTGGACCAGGACGCATCTGTACGAATTAGCTTCCCCACGTCTGATTATAATAACAGTGTTGAATGATGACGAGGTCGAGGTGCGTCAGAAAGGGTCAGAACCGCGATAGCGACCTATAGCGACCTGCACGGCCACCGCACGCGACCTGCAAGGGGAAAGTCCAATGGTCCGGAGATCGAGAAGACGCCCACAGGAGGAGCGGGAGATGCCGCGGGGGGACTGGGGAAGGATCGCATGAAGGGTCGGCTGGAGAAATATCGCTCAGCAGTCGACGGAGGGGGATACCGTGCTTACCATTCGCTTGACCCTTGCTGTGAGATCGCCGAGTGACCGAGATCTCCGGGCTCGAGTGGCGCAGAGACTCGGAAAGGCGAGGGCTTCCAAACGCTGGGCTGAGATCAGACAGCTGATCCTGAGCTCGCGAAGTGTTGAAGCTGTTTATTCTGGCCAATTAAAGGTCTAAAGTCGCGATGGAATAACCTCCGTACTTGACTTTGGGGTATCAGAAGATAGTCGGTAACGGGAGTTGACAGTAAGGGTGTCGGGCGAGAGGCCCGCCAGGTGGGCTTACCGTGAGACCCAGCGGCATAGAGATCGTAAAAAATGGATACCGCCGTCGTTTCGAGGAACCAAAATAAAAGCTGAGCGCCCACATCATGGCAAGGCAGACAAAATCGGAGCAGAGGGCAGGATAGTCTTTGTTTGGTGAACGCGTCTGTGGCGCAGCCACGCCACGCCACCCCGTCCATCCAAACAACGGACCAAACAACGCGATACTTTGCTCCGACCGCGACCCCCATCACCTCCCCGCGCGCCCGCTATTCCATGCCGCGCAGGACACAACACGTCGTCCCCGACGACGACTCGCAGAAGGAGAACTCGCCCGCCACCGCGCGCGTGAAGCCCGAGGCGCCCAACGGCAAGGGGAAGAAGCGCGACTTGAACAGCAGCATGCCCGGCCGCGCGGATCTCGAGGAGGATAGGGAGGGCAGCGAGGAGGATGCGGAGGGCAGCGAGGAGGATGGCGAGGGTGAGGAGGACGATCAGGGCGAGGGCTCGCCGAAGGGCGCTAAGAGGCTGCGTGTCGGTGAGGATGGCGAGGGCCGCGCGGCGCCAGCTGGCAAGGTGCGGTGTGTATCTAATCTTGCGGTGATAATTGCATGCCTTTGTCGTCCTGGCACTGTCTGTAGCGACGCTGGCAGTGTGTGTAGCGCTAGCAGTGTCTGTAGCGACGCTGGGCTTTTTGGCTCGCTGTACTGACGCGGGACTCGCTGTACTGACGCGGAACTCGCTGTATTGACGGGGGACTCGCTGTAGTGAGACCAGTGATTCTGGCGGGTGGCAAGGCCTGTTTTCCAGTCACCAGCATGTCAAATGCGCCCGGCCCTTCAATCTGCATAGTCCCTTGCAAGCTATATACAGGACCTCCAAATACACCAACGCGCCTCCCTCCCCGCCAAACGAGACGAACGGATGCCCTGAGGCGTCGTCTTAGCAGGTACGTCGCAGATTCGGAATTTCCGGCAAGGGACTCACCTCAGTCTCTCCAGCTCGGTGCGCACGTTCAAGCCGTTGCCCTAGCCCGCCCGCCCGCCCGCCTGCAACCAAGCGCACCCCGCCTTCTCGTCGTCTTCAGGAAGCCGCCGTGCCGTCGTGCGCGCCGGTACTGCGAGGAGCACGACCTCGCAGTGTCGAAACGGCGGGCCCACTTGTCTCGCTCGCCAGCCAATCGCCCCCTCGCCGACCGTCATGGCGACCCTGGGCCATCGCGCGTCGGCAGTCCAGCTCGCGCAGCTCCGTGCGCATTGCGTGTCGCGCGCGCAGAGGTGTCGCCGTGCGCGAGTATCGACGCCTCTCGTTTTCCAGCGGTAGGTCTCTATGCCTTGATGTTCCTGCGCGGATATTGATCGCGTGTTTCTCCTTCAGCGCCGCCGCGCGCGCACCACCACCCTGCGTGCGCCGACTCGGAGCGTGGGGTGACGCGCTCGACACGCTGCTGGCGTCGCGGGACAGCAGCGAAGGGGCGTAAATTCCGCGTCCGGCGTGACTGGAACGATGGAGCCGACGCCCGCACCAACCGCACCCCGCCCTCTTGCCGTCTTCAGGAAGCCGCGGTGCCGTCGTGCGCGCCGGTACCGCGAGGAGCACGGCCTCGCAGTGTAGCAGCGGCGGACCCACACGTCTCGCTCGTTCGCCTCGCCGACCGTCGTGTCAACGCCATCGCGCGTTGGTCGTCCAGCTCGCGCAGCTCCGGGAGCAGTGCGTGCGTGTCGCGCGCGCAGAGGTGTTTCCGTGAGCGAGTAGCGGCGCCCCTCGATCTCCAGAGGTAGGTCTTGGTGTCTTGATTGCTCCTGCGCGGATGTTGATCGCCTAATTCCACCCCAGCGCCGTCTTTTGCTGGGTGACCGCGGGCGCACGTCCAGCGCTATCGAAGCATGCGCCGACTCGAAGACTCGGAGGGTGGGGCGACTCAGCATGACCGGACGGATGGAGACGGCCGCCGCCTAGCGACGTGTCGTGAGCACCCTACCGCACCGTGCGGCGGCGGCGCCGCCTGCCGTTCTTGGCGAAGGCGGAGATGCCCGGAACCCTCCGCGCGGTGGACGGACGGACGCACTCGGCACAACGGCCGCGCGATGACGGCAGCCACCGTATGTGCGTCGAGCCGCCCGAAGCTCAGGAAGAGCAGACGGCGCGCAGGGCTCCAGGCCATGTGCACCTGTGCACCCAGTCCGCCTGCCAGCACCGACGCTCGCGCGAGCCTGTACGCGTGGAGTTTGCCCCTTCTCCTGTGCAATGCAGTCAGAAATGGTGAGCGAGAGCCGGCACCCGTAACGATGCGCTTACCAGACACTTTCACGAGCTCAAAGCCCGTGCGCCGCGCTGTTCACAGTGAACGTCCACCGAGCGGTGCGCCTCTGAACAGCTTGCATAGTCCCGCGCCTTGCGTGCCTCGGATGTTGCGCCGTCTATCCCCTGCGAGGCTTGCGATCGCGCGCCGACGGCGTGTCGACGCCCCTCCAGGCGATGCCAGCGGCGTCCGAGGGCTGGTAGGTGAGATGGCGACGACCAGCAGAGCAGCGTGCGGCGCAGGCACGCAGAGACGCCGGCGCCGGCGGGCTTAGGGCGGGCTGGTGTCTGTCTCGACGGTGTGTTGATGCTCATGTATCGCTGAGCGCTATACCCACAATGTTAGCAGAGATGCGTGAGGGTAGCAAAGACGGCTGGGACCTTCATGCTTCAATATTGTGAGCGACCGCGACGCTACGGCGCTCCCAAGGTGTCCGCGGGCCGACTCGGAGGCGTGGACACGCCATGCCACGACTGGCAAGTAGGCGGCGCGACGGCGCGGTTTTCCTTCGCCACCTACAACGGCTGCTCGCCCGGTGCGAATGGAACGCCGCCGCCTCCACCAACTCGGAGCGCCGGGCGACGCACTGGCCGGGCTGGTGACGCTGCGAGGCATCTGCGCGGGAGACGGCCGCGCCATGTGGTTGAAATCACCTACGCGACACATTCAGCACTGCAGGCGAGGCTAAGTGACGACCTGCTCACCGAGCGCGTCGACAAGCTTGAAGTCCCTGGGCCGCTCTCTCGTCGCCGTGGACGCTTACAGAGCCGCGCGTCCAGCAGCTCGCGCAGTCGCACGCCTTGGGTCGTCGGATGACGCCTGCCAATTCCGTGCGAGGCTTGTGAACGCGCGCGGGCGGCGCGTCGGCGCTCCTCCAGGCGATGCCCGCAGCCTCGATAAGGCGCAGGTGCGAGGGCCACCGAGGCAAGTGAGAGAGCGGCGCGCCACGGAGGCACGCGTAGCGATGCCTCTGGCGGCGGCAGCGCGGTGAGCGCGGCCTCGGAGTCATAGCTTCGTCGCTGGCGTGCTGTACACGCGATGTTAGCAAGAAGAGCGATGGAAGGAAGAGCGGTCGGGGCGTTACGCACCATGTGTTCAGAACTGGGACCGACAGCACCGCTACGACGTTCCCGAAGGTGTCTGCGGGACGAGATCGCGAACCTTCGTGCGAGGACCGCTCAGGACGCAACGCGACCGTCCAAAGCATCGGCCCGACAGTGCGAGATATGGAGCTGCAGGCACTGCAGGCTCCGCGCCGATGTTCCTGGGGGACAAGCAGGTCAGTAAGCGGGCGCGAGTGGATTGTAAAAACTGCGCTAACCAAATCCTTAGTGGGACCCGCACTTGTCGCGCGCATGGTAGCCCTCGACGCAGCTGATATCCCCCGCGAGGCTTGCAGTCGCGCGCTGCCAGCGTGTTGATGCTCCTCCGGGCGCTTTCAGCGTCGTTCAGAGGCTGCACCTGCCGGACTGATCCGCGGCGCGCGACGGCGCTGACTCCATCCGCAGCAGCGAGCAGGGCCGGTACGAGCGTGTGGAGACACGCCAGGGCGCTCGATGTGGCCGCGAAGATTCGGTTCGCTTGAAGGAAGCGCAGAGCGCGGGTAGCTAAAATTGCAGAGGCTCGTCAGTCCGTCCACAGCCCTATAGAGCGAGAGAACTTACTTGATCATCCGTAGCTCGCTCTGTTCGCCGTTCTCGCACGACCGCACGGACGCGGGCGGCCCGTTCCCCGCCTTCAATTCACTCGACTTCAACCGCTGGCAGCGAGAAAGACGCTCGCTGCGCGAGCAGCCGCGTCTGCCGTGGCGAACAAATGCGTAGGCTAGGTCCGGGTATACAGGCGGGACCGGCAGCGAGTAGAAGCACATGCTGCAATCGAGACATCGTCAGCGCGATGGAACAGGGCCTGGGAAGCGGCGGTACTTACTGGCTAGCGTACGGTGGCAGAAGCGCCTCACCAAAGCGACTTGTGCGATGCACGACGACACCAAGCCGCAGCGGCAACGAAATACGAAATACGAAATACGCGCCCGTCGAGCGTCTGTGCAAGGCAGGCGTCGTCAGTGTGCGCGCACGGCGCAACAGCGAGAGCTGCTCACTGTCTCGCGACAAGCACGACCCGGCGCGAATGGGACCGGGAGACGGGCGCGCGCCTGCCGAACTCCAGGCGTCGTCCGCATGCGACTGCGGCGGGGCCGACATGGCTCGGCCGCAGCGATTTCAAGCGCAACCGCGATGCCCATCTCCTGCGCGAACCAGGCGTCGTTAGCGTATGCGCGCGCAAACCAGAGGCAACGGAGGCTTACTGGATAGTGACAGGTGCGGCGACACGGCGTCAAGAGACGACGCTCTCGACCACAGAACCGCGTCGCCTGCGCGAGCCAGGGGTCGTCTCAGCGCGCGGTCGCGGTGCGCGAGCGACGGGCATCGTCGCTGGAAACCCACCAGAAGGTGAGGTGGAGTACAATGATAGACAGGAAATACTACTCACGCGTCTCGGACCTGCTTTTTCGTCGACGTTGCGAGAGGCACGTGAATCAACGGCGAGGGCGGGAAGAGTTCCACGATAGCACGAATTCGGCGTGCGGTGTCGCAAATGCGCCGCGTCTCGCACGCTTCGTGCCCGGGGATCTTGTAGCGACGCAGCGGGCTGTTGTCTTGACTGGTCTTGTCGCGCGCGACCCCTTACCGAGCTCCGTGTGGCGACGCGACTACGGAAGGGGGGGGTTGAATTAAAGAGCGAAGCAGAATGGGGCCAAGAATGACTGACCTCAGTGGGCGCGGATGGACGATGTGTTGGCCCGTAGCGGCGCAATCGAGAGTGCGGCGTTGAGGCGGAGGAGGCCGCGGGCGACGAGCGACGGGCGACGGGAGTCGGAAGAGAGTCTTGTCGAGTGGATGATACCTTGTGCGAGACGCATACATTTTGCTTTGGCATGTGATCGTACTGCGAAAACGTTCGGAGCGCGTGAGCTCTGGCCATCAGCAACTCCGACAAAAAATAGTAGGCTATTTTGGGCATTTTTGGGTTTCGTTATCATTGCCTGACATCATAACGCCTGATGATACCTCATGAGGCTCTTCACCTCACCGCCAGAACTACATGCGTACAGCGCACTACGTGTATTGGGTCGGCATATTCAATACATGAGCAACTTGCACAGTGAGATCTCTGCGCTGCATTCAAGTGGCCGACTTGACACAGCGGCGGACCGACTCATAGTAGTACGTAGGGGGGCGCACGAGAACGTCGCGAAGCCCGTGAGTTAGCTAGCGAGCGCAGGCGGCAGTGGACAAGCTGCCAGTGGACGACGGTCTTGGATGCCCGCAGGTGCCCGGCGGTGACGCCAAGGTGGCCAGATAAGGCAGCGCGCAAACAATGCGCAAACAACTCTGTGCGTCGAAATTGGCCAAGTCGACGTCGGCTCTTCACTCTTCACTTTCTCCCTACATCCTCTGTCCCTCCGTCACTCTCCTCTTGCGCCTACATCGTGAGGACCTCTTATCCGCTGAATGATGCTGGTCCCCGCCATCCTACTGCCGCTTTGCTCGATCTTGCTTGGTTCTGAGTCCTACCGCTGTTGGATTCTTCGCTCAGCTGCTCGCTCTTGCTCTACGCTTTCGCTTGCTACAGCTTCAGTTTTCTTCCTCAACACGGGACAGAATTGCCGACGAACAAACCGCAAGGCGCAAGGCGCAAGGCGCACAACTCGATGGAAAATTGGTGGACGTTTGCCAGCGGCGTGGGTGCAAGCAAGCAAGGTGGCATCGGTGATGTGCAGCGGTGCGCATTATATCCTTCCCTCGGACGTGGCCGTGCTGACATACATGCTCAGATAATCAGGTATACCAACGTGGCGACGACCTCATAGAGGCTGAAGCCCTCACTCAAGCCGACAGGTTAGTCACATAAGTCCCTATTCATACCGGAGCGCTCAGATTGCAGGATCCCAACTGGACTACCTGGACCCTCGGCGATGGCGCATCCTGGAGTATTCGCAGTATTAACTATGGTACCATCCCTCCCGTCCTTCTAGTGCAGATGCCCGCAAGTGCGCGCGAGATAGGTACGTGATTTACTGTCTTTGATCGACGCGGAGGCTAATTTACCGTGTTCTTCTTCGTGCGCTTGGTGCTGCGCCATTCAATAAATTTCAGGCGCGAGGACCTCGCCTTTTGGTGCTGCATGGGGCACTGGCGGCCGGGAATCGGGCACCGCCGCGCCTATTTGTGCGCCAGGTGTACGCGCGGCGTGCACATAGGTCAGTAACTCATTTTACTCGCGTTATGTCAATACTAATCGATTGGTTTTACGGCCGCGCTTCTCGCTGCGCCGTCCGGCATCTCATTCCATTCTAGCACCACGCTTGCGCTTGATCACTAGTGGCGGCGCACGCTAAGCAGCTCTGTCGCACGAGGCTCGCGCAGGATGTAGCCCCAACGTACCGACATTTCGTCAACATGCTGTCGAGCGCCAGTGCATGCGCTTGTCGGGGGTATCTCACGTATACAGTAGCACCTGTAGTAGCACCGGCAGCGCGGCAATATACAAAATCTGGTTTTCTTGATCATAATGCGTGACGATGCCCATAATCTCTCATAATAACTGGGAAACCTGTAATAATTATGAAAAAGGCAGGTCATGAACGAGGCATCATGAGCTACTCGGGAATAATACATATATTGCGAGGATTACGGGCCTCATGAGGCGTCATAATGCCTCGTAAGATTTTGTCGGGTTTGCTGATGTGGTAGACGGCGCAGCGACTTGAAACGTACCTGGTCGTGTTTCACACGCGCTCGGCTCGCGGCGCGCTCGCCGCTGCGCTGACGCCTCCCACATCGTCGATTGAGGAGTCTGGCTTGCGAGCTCGCAGTAAGTCATCCAGTGTTCAGCTGCTCTGACATCAGCTCACCTGGGAGTGTGCTTGGTGGGGAGGAGCTCGTCACAGAGCGCGGCGACGGTGGGATTGTGCGGAGCAGCGGAGGAGGTGGTGGTGGTTGAGAGGAAGAGATGAGTTGTGCCACAGGCGCGGTCGCGCGGCGGACTCTGAGAGCGGAGTCGAAGCGTACCCGAACAGCACAGGACTGTGGGAGAAAATTCAGTGCGACAGGAAAGGAAGAAGGAATTGGAAGGAAGGGAAGATCGTTCCCTGTCACCTCGCCCGTGGCAACCATCCGAAGTCTTCCATCAAACAAATTCATTTACCAGGCGCAATGTGCATCCGCCGGAGGGTCCTGAGCTGCAAGACCTGTGGTTGTCACTCCGGTGAGCATACTAATTTGCTGCCTGCTCTCCCAGAGAGCAGGCGAATAGTAGAATAAAAAATCGAAATTGACCTCGGCACCATCCAAATGGTGTCGGGCACGCTTGCAGAGGCTTGCAAGCATGCCTAACATCATTTGAATGATGCCGAGGTCTTCATTTACCTTTTCAGACTCGTCGCGACAGGTATGTGTCCAGGCGCGCATTGCCATTGAGCCGGTGTGACCGGGTGACGAGCGGACAGGGAACTGCATGTCCGAGGCCGCCGCGATGCAGCAAGATCCCTGCGCGATCGTTAGCAGCAGCCCCGCGCAAGCTGCAGAAGGCGCTATCGACTCTGAGCGCAGAGTGATCAAAGGCTGGCGCGTCAGCGTTGCGCGGGTTCGACCCGCCGCGGCGCATGTTGAACTCGCTCGCCACCGCCCTCCACCGCCGCTTCGTCTTTCCATCCAAGTCTTCACGCCAACTCTCTCCACCGCTCGACTATCACGGCATCTATCGCTCTCTGCACACCCGGCAGCATCCCAGCGCAGCCCGCGCCCAACTTTCGCTTCAATGTCGTGCCCTGCCAGGCTCAAGCACGGCCGTCGTTTCACTTCCTCGAGGCGTCACACCTTCGTAGCAAACTCTGCGCACGCGTGGCAGGGCGATAGGTGTACGGGGGGCCGAGGTGCGGGTGGGCAAGGTCTCATGGAGGAGCGCAGCAGTTCCACAGCAGGTGCGTCCGTGTCCGACAGTCTTGCCGCGGTCGCTCGGGCTGATCATCGTATGACCAGCTAGTGAGTGACACGCAAGCGCACCAGCTGGGAATATTCGATCTGGGTTGGTATGTTCCAATTCCCCGTCCTCGCGCGCTGTGGGCTGCTGATGAGCGGTGGGGCGAGCGTCCGTGTCGGCACAGAAGGAACATCTCCATCGCGGATTCCCCCTCTTCTGACGTTCGCATACTCTACTATACCGTACCCCACGCTTGCTGTGGCTCAGAGGAGCCCTCGGAAGAGGCTGGCCGTCGCATACGCGCTGTGAGGCTGGTGCCCGAGGTCGCCGCCCACGTTCGCCGCCTCCGTTCTCTCGCCTCTGGCCTCCCACCACGTCAAACGGCATCGTAATACTTCATTATTTGCCGCATGAATGCATTCCATGTACTGGTTTCAGTTTGTGCAGCTACTGTAAGTTCACCGACGCCGCCCAATACGGACGCACGACGCCTTCGTCCTTCCGCTCGTCAGTGATCCTCAACATGTCCTCAACCCTTTTCGACTCGTTGGCGCATCGCAATGGCATATAGAACCAGGCATAGGCGATCAGCGAATTCGACACGCACACGCAGCTTCACTGAATACACTGGGCGCACGATCCGCGCAGCAGCCGCCTACTACCCCCGGACCCGTCAAAGTCACTGTCGTCGCGCCGCCGCCTCTGCTTCAAGCAACGTTACGGATTGATACCTCCCCTAAGCTACATCTCAGGTGCGTTTCAATGCGATTGTGGTGCTCTACCGACTTACTTACAGCAGCTTTCGCTGCAGCTGGCTGGTCGGGCTCCGCCGCCGCAAGACCTCGCTCTCGACAGCCTGTCCTATGGCTCCTGGCCATGGGATCGCAATTCAACCGACTCTGGTGAGCATTTGGCATGTCTTTTCGTTGCGATCCGACTCACCGATCGTCTGCTCGTCGGCACCTGGACAGCCACCACCTTGACTCGACCCGCATCTGCACGCACCCGCGGTCTCGCACACCCTGCGCTGCAGGCTCCTTCGATTGTGGGGTTGCATTTGGACCTCACCGGCCGCTCGTCGCCGCGCGTTTCGCAGAGTCAAGTCACGGCGTCGAGAAGGTGCATGCTGAGGTGAAGCCATCTCAGGTGAGCACAACCCGTCGGCAAATCGTATACATTCCTGACTTTTCGATGCTGCAGCGGCGTTGCGGGCACTCTGATGGGCGACCTTCGACGTGGCACGCAATCGCATCGCGGCTTCTCGCGGTAGAACGTAGCTGGCGCACACACATCGCGGACGCCGTCAGCACACCGCCTGCCGCCGTTGTCCGCTGTGCGAGGCGATCCCGTCGCCGCTGAGGCGAGTCAGATGCGGACAAGGCACGTTCCGCGGGCTCCGAATGCACCGCCGTCATCGTGCTGGCGCAGCATCCAAGAGCGTTCGCTGTGATGGCGTGCTCCTTGCCCATCCCCTGCATTGTATCGTAAAATGCTAGCTAGCTTGTGGCGAGAAAATGTGGCTCTACGTCTCTGCCGCATGCTCCCTAGCTCGTCGCAGCGCGCCGCCGCCTCTGGTCGTCGTCGTCGTCGTCGAGCGAACAGCCATGGCACCAATATCCGTCCATCGGAGGCTGGGCCCGCCCTCTCGACTTCCCAGCGCGTGCTCCAGGCAAGAAGCGGCGCGGCCTTTAGTTTTCGCGGAGACACTAGCGCTTTTCGCTTCCTTCCGTCCAACGGAGGGAATTTGCGCGCACCAGGTGCGTGAAGTGTATTTCCCTTATGCCGCTATGCGCCCGCTGATCCCGCGCGCAGCAGCTCTCGCGTGCGGAATCCGCTCGCTCGCGCACCCGCTGTGGGCCCTCAACATCGATCAAAGCGTCGCTAGCAGCCTTGGACGAGTGCCAGCCACGCCGCACGCGCGCGGGCGAGCGAGGCGGCGCGCCCCTCGCGCGCGCGCGCGGCTCTGGCACCCTCCCCTCGCAGCTCTTCCGCCAAGCGCGACGCGCCGTTCCCCTGGTGCGCCTCCCCATTCGACTCCGCACAGCCCGTCGTCACGGCACTGACACCCCTCCATTCCCGCTTCCTAGCTGTCCATCGCGCCCGGCGCCCGGTCCGCCTTCATCTCCGTCTCGCCTTTTCCGCTGCCACGGCCTCGCACACCGTTGAAACGCCCGCGACGATCCTCCCGCCGCTCCCACATGAAGCCCCGCGCTCCCAGGCTATTTCGTACGCCCGCATGGTCGACCGGCGTTCGCGCACATGCGGATGTGCCCCGGTCGCGATGGAGAGCCCGTGGCGCGCGATCGCGGGCTAGAATGTGCGTGCGCGCACGTCGGCGGACGTAAAGACCGCTTCCTGCGCAGTTTGCGGTACGTTTTTCCTGGCGCCGAGCGAGGAGGTCCGCGGGCGCACAGCGCATAAATACCTGGACGCTTTGCCACGCAACTCCATCCCTTTTCCCCCGCTCGCCTTTCGCCTTACTGACTCTGCTTCGCCCGCCGTCGCCCGCCGTCGCACACCGGTACGCCCTTTGTCTTGCCGTGGTTATGCTCGTCCATGTGACTGACTGGATTGCGGTTCACAGGCCACGGACCTATGTTGCGAGACGCTTGGTAAGTGCTCTTGACCCTTTTGACCGTTCTCTCGCTCACTGCGTCCGTTAACCGCAGCGACGCGACCGTCCATGCGACTGACTGGATTGCGGTTTACAGGCCACGGACCTATGTCGCGAGACGCTTGGTAAGTGCTCTTGACTTTTTTTGACCGTTCTCTCGCTCACTGCGTCCGTTTCCCGCAGCGACGCGACCGCGCGCCCTTGTCCGACGGCCTGAGACTGGCCCTCTTCGTCGACTTTCCCGGCTTTTCGACGGAGGTACGTGTGTCTGATTGTACAGTCTTGGAGATAGGTTGTCCTGATTATTTCTATCCCTCTAGGTATAGCTCGACGGCACATGCCAATCCGAGAGGACGACGCCGGTGAGCTGTTCTGTGACTTGCTGATTTTTCTCTCTGATCCTGGCTTGTTCAGTGCCCGCCACCGCGACTTCCTGACGACTTCTTGACGTATTTTATCGGTGAGTTTTCTCGCATCTCATCGTCCGCTTCTGTTAACTGTACTGATATGCTGTTATTTTGTAGCTCGGGTGGTCCGCCAGCGCAAAGTAAGTTTGATCTTTATTTTGTTCGTCGATATGCCCGCTGACACGCTGTTTTCAGGTATTTATCGACGCGCGCAACATGCATTTTCACGTATCTAGACTGCTGCGCCGCCGGTAAGCGTCCATAGTCTTTCCTGTTGCCGTTGCGCACCGCTGACGTGACGCTTTTCCGTCTCAGGACCACTTGCTCACACCACCGACGCGTTCCACCACCCACCTCGTACGCATGCGCGCCGTCCGGTGCCCGCGGCCGGCGATTCGCCGTCAAGGCTTTGTCCCGGCTATGCGCCCGTTTATTTTGTTCTGTCTGCTTACATACCGGGGGCTTGCTGCTGCTGTCTATGTACGGGGCGGCGTACCTTTGTTTTTCTTCTTTAGTTGTATATCGTTGTCGCGCAGCATAATGTCATTATTTTCGTGCCCAAAGAATGAAAAGGAAACATCTGCACTATCTCGATACTTGTTTTGCTGCGAGAAACTCCAAAGTAATAACTTCTGGCGCGTCTTGGGGGCTCGGACGTTTCTTGACAGCTCGGATTCGGACCACGTCCTTCTGTCTGCTTACATGCCGGGGGCTTGCTGCTGTTTATGTACGGGGCGGCGTGTACCTCGATGTCGCGCAGCATAACGTCATCATATTCGTGTCCATAGAATGAAAATGACATGTTTACACCCCTCTCGATACTTGTTCTGCAGCGAAAAACTGCGAATGAGCGCGTCTTGGGGGCTCGGATATGTCTAGAGTGATACTGGGCGGCGCCGGCGCCGGCCAAGACCCCGAAGCGCCTGCTCGACCTGCGTCGGCTGCATGGGAATGCGACGCGCGCCGCGGACCGTTGAAGAACAACGTTGCGTGCGCGTGTCGCGTGCAGCAGACGACGCAGACGGAGGCGGGGTGCGTGGGGCGGAGGGAGCGAGCTCGAGAGTGATGGTGGCGGCGGTTGGATGCGGCATGGGCAAAGGCGGGATAGCGGACGCTGCGCGGTGCGCGACGGTGCTGCGGTGACACGAGTCGTCGCTGAGGACAGAGAGGGCGGACAACTCACCAGCGCGATGCTGCACCCGCCTGCTTGCAGCGCAAACCCCATCCAACACCGTCCATCCACCTGCAGACTGCCTCCAGCATGTATTCGGCGCGTTGAGCGTGACCGGACCGTCGACGGCGCGAAGGAGACGGCGAGTTGACGGCGAGCGACTGCGATTGCGACTGCGCAGCGAGACGATGGACGCGCAGAGCGCGCGATTGGCGGCGCGCGGTTTGTTTGCGCGTAGGGCGGCGACCAAACAAAGCGCTGCGGGGGCGCAAACTGTGGGGTACGGGGCAAGCGGGGGCGGGGCAGGCAAGAAGGGCTCCCAGGCCCGAAGGATATTTGTATGCGGCAGCCTCGGGACGCGCGCTACACGTGCGGCCGAGATCGAGCTCCTCCCTGAATATTTCACGGCTGCCCTCCGCTGCTGCTGCCACGGCGACGGCAAGCCAGGCGCGCAGACAGCAGCCTCGCCAACGGACGCCGGCAGATGTGAGCGACTCCGCCGACTCTGTTTCGTGTTGATGATGACCGTACGTGCGCAGACGCCCGCCTCTCTTTGCCTCGGGCGCCCCTGCTCTATACGAAACAAGCCTGAGCCATTCACCGTATATGAGCCCACATCATATAGCATCATATTCGCGCGCTCGAAACACGTCGATCGGTCCCACCATCGCGCTGTAGCAGGCTGTAGCGCGCTGTTCGAATGGCACTACTTTGCCGACGCCTGGGTATACGAATCTACACCGCGTCATCAGATATATACACGGTTCCAGATTCACCAGATAGCTATATCCAATTTCAAGTCCGTAATATACACTTTCTAAGAGCAATTTGCCTATGGGTGCCTGCAGGGCGCTGCTATCCCGTGTTGGGATGGGGACAAAAGACGGACAGAGTCGGTGCGTAGATACTGTACAAGAGCAGGATGAAACATACGCCCGTCACTCCCCGAGGCCGTGGTACGCTTCTCTCAATCTTGTGCTGCATGGATCGGCGGGTTCGAAGCCTGAACAGATCGACGAGTAAGCGCATCATAATCAAGGCTCGCAAGAGCTCGCAAGTTGCGAACAGCGAAAAGGGCCAACTTGCTTGCAGTATATTTCCACGAGGCCGCGGCGAGGGCACTTAGCCGCACTGCGCAATGTGGCTCACAAGGTAACCGAGATCTACTCAACCGATGCCGGACCTTCTCCCCCTGCTCGGCACAGGCGGCAAGGGCTTCTGGACCAGGACGCATCTGTACGAATTAGCTTCCCCACGTCTGATTATAATAACAGTGTTGAATGATGACGAGGTCGAGGTGCGTCAGAAAGGGTCAGAACCGCGATAGCGACCTATAGCGACCTGCACGGCCACCGCACGCGACCTGCAAGGGGAAAGTCCAATGGTCCGGAGATCGAGAAGACGCCCACAGGAGGAGCGGGAGATGCCGCGGGGGGACTGGGGAAGGATCGCATGAAGGGTCGGCTGGAGAAATATCGCTCAGCAGTCGACGGAGGGGGATACCGTGCTTACCATTCGCTTGACCCTTGCTGTGAGATCGCCGAGTGACCGAGATCTCCGGGCTCGAGTGGCGCAGAGACTCGGAAAGGCGAGGGCTTCCAAACGCTGGGCTGAGATCAGACAGCTGATCCTGAGCTCGCGAAGTGTTGAAGCTGTTTATTCTGGCCAATTAAAGGTCTAAAGTCGCGATGGAATAACCTCCGTACTTGACTTTGGGGTATCAGAAGATAGTCGGTAACGGGAGTTGACAGTAAGGGTGTCGGGCGAGAGGCCCGCCAGGTGGGCTTACCGTGAGACCCAGCGGCATAGAGATCGTAAAAAATGGATACCGCCGTCGTTTCGAGGAACCAAAATAAAAGCTGAGCGCCCACATCATGGCAAGGCAGACAAAATCGGAGCAGAGGGCAGGATAGTCTTTGTTTGGTGAACGCGTCTGTGGCGCAGCCACGCCACGCCACCCCGTCCATCCAAACAACGGACCAAACAACGCGATACTTTGCTCCGACCGCGACCCCCATCACCTCCCCGCGCGCCCGCTATTCCATGCCGCGCAGGACACAACACGTCGTCCCCGACGACGACTCGCAGAAGGAGAACTCGCCCGCCACCGCGCGCGTGAAGCCCGAGGCGCCCAACGGCAAGGGGAAGAAGCGCGACTTGAACAGCAGCATGCCCGGCCGCGCGGATCTCGAGGAGGATAGGGAGGGCAGCGAGGAGGATGCGGAGGGCAGCGAGGAGGATGGCGAGGGTGAGGAGGACGATCAGGGCGAGGGCTCGCCGAAGGGCGCTAAGAGGCTGCGTGTCGGTGAGGATGGCGAGGGCCGCGCGGCGCCAGCTGGCAAGGTGCGGTGTGTATCTAATCTTGCGGTGATAATTGCATGCCTTTGTCGTCCTGGCACTGTCTGTAGCGACGCTGGCAGTGTGTGTAGCGCTAGCAGTGTCTGTAGCGACGCTGGGCTTTTTGGCTCGCTGTACTGACGCGGGACTCGCTGTACTGACGCGGAACTCGCTGTATTGACGGGGGACTCGCTGTAGTGAGACCAGTGATTCTGGCGGGTGGCAAGGCCTGTTTTCCAGTCACCAGCATGTCAAATGCGCCCGGCCCTTCAATCTGCATAGTCCCTTGCAAGCTATATACAGGACCTCCAAATACACCAACGCGCCTCCCTCCCCGCCAAACGAGACGAACGGATGCCCTGAGGCGTCGTCTTAGCAGGTACGTCGCAGATTCGGAATTTCCGGCAAGGGACTCACCTCAGTCTCTCCAGCTCGGTGCGCACGTTCAAGCCGTTGCCCTAGCCCGCCCGCCCGCCCGCCTGCAACCAAGCGCACCCCGCCTTCTCGTCGTCTTCAGGAAGCCGCCGTGCCGTCGTGCGCGCCGGTACTGCGAGGAGCACGACCTCGCAGTGTCGAAACGGCGGGCCCACTTGTCTCGCTCGCCAGCCAATCGCCCCCTCGCCGACCGTCATGGCGACCCTGGGCCATCGCGCGTCGGCAGTCCAGCTCGCGCAGCTCCGTGCGCATTGCGTGTCGCGCGCGCAGAGGTGTCGCCGTGCGCGAGTATCGACGCCTCTCGTTTTCCAGCGGTAGGTCTCTATGCCTTGATGTTCCTGCGCGGATATTGATCGCGTGTTTCTCCTTCAGCGCCGCCGCGCGCGCACCACCACCCTGCGTGCGCCGACTCGGAGCGTGGGGTGACGCGCTCGACACGCTGCTGGCGTCGCGGGACAGCAGCGAAGGGGCGTAAATTCCGCGTCCGGCGTGACTGGAACGATGGAGCCGACGCCCGCACCAACCGCACCCCGCCCTCTTGCCGTCTTCAGGAAGCCGCGGTGCCGTCGTGCGCGCCGGTACCGCGAGGAGCACGGCCTCGCAGTGTAGCAGCGGCGGACCCACACGTCTCGCTCGTTCGCCTCGCCGACCGTCGTGTCAACGCCATCGCGCGTTGGTCGTCCAGCTCGCGCAGCTCCGGGAGCAGTGCGTGCGTGTCGCGCGCGCAGAGGTGTTTCCGTGAGCGAGTAGCGGCGCCCCTCGATCTCCAGAGGTAGGTCTTGGTGTCTTGATTGCTCCTGCGCGGATGTTGATCGCCTAATTCCACCCCAGCGCCGTCTTTTGCTGGGTGACCGCGGGCGCACGTCCAGCGCTATCGAAGCATGCGCCGACTCGAAGACTCGGAGGGTGGGGCGACTCAGCATGACCGGACGGATGGAGACGGCCGCCGCCTAGCGACGTGTCGTGAGCACCCTACCGCACCGTGCGGCGGCGGCGCCGCCTGCCGTTCTTGGCGAAGGCGGAGATGCCCGGAACCCTCCGCGCGGTGGACGGACGGACGCACTCGGCACAACGGCCGCGCGATGACGGCAGCCACCGTATGTGCGTCGAGCCGCCCGAAGCTCAGGAAGAGCAGACGGCGCGCAGGGCTCCAGGCCATGTGCACCTGTGCACCCAGTCCGCCTGCCAGCACCGACGCTCGCGCGAGCCTGTACGCGTGGAGTTTGCCCCTTCTCCTGTGCAATGCAGTCAGAAATGGTGAGCGAGAGCCGGCACCCGTAACGATGCGCTTACCAGACACTTTCACGAGCTCAAAGCCCGTGCGCCGCGCTGTTCACAGTGAACGTCCACCGAGCGGTGCGCCTCTGAACAGCTTGCATAGTCCCGCGCCTTGCGTGCCTCGGATGTTGCGCCGTCTATCCCCTGCGAGGCTTGCGATCGCGCGCCGACGGCGTGTCGACGCCCCTCCAGGCGATGCCAGCGGCGTCCGAGGGCTGGTAGGTGAGATGGCGACGACCAGCAGAGCAGCGTGCGGCGCAGGCACGCAGAGACGCCGGCGCCGGCGGGCTTAGGGCGGGCTGGTGTCTGTCTCGACGGTGTGTTGATGCTCATGTATCGCTGAGCGCTATACCCACAATGTTAGCAGAGATGCGTGAGGGTAGCAAAGACGGCTGGGACCTTCATGCTTCAATATTGTGAGCGACCGCGACGCTACGGCGCTCCCAAGGTGTCCGCGGGCCGACTCGGAGGCGTGGACACGCCATGCCACGACTGGCAAGTAGGCGGCGCGACGGCGCGGTTTTCCTTCGCCACCTACAACGGCTGCTCGCCCGGTGCGAATGGAACGCCGCCGCCTCCACCAACTCGGAGCGCCGGGCGACGCACTGGCCGGGCTGGTGACGCTGCGAGGCATCTGCGCGGGAGACGGCCGCGCCATGTGGTTGAAATCACCTACGCGACACATTCAGCACTGCAGGCGAGGCTAAGTGACGACCTGCTCACCGAGCGCGTCGACAAGCTTGAAGTCCCTGGGCCGCTCTCTCGTCGCCGTGGACGCTTACAGAGCCGCGCGTCCAGCAGCTCGCGCAGTCGCACGCCTTGGGTCGTCGGATGACGCCTGCCAATTCCGTGCGAGGCTTGTGAACGCGCGCGGGCGGCGCGTCGGCGCTCCTCCAGGCGATGCCCGCAGCCTCGATAAGGCGCAGGTGCGAGGGCCACCGAGGCAAGTGAGAGAGCGGCGCGCCACGGAGGCACGCGTAGCGATGCCTCTGGCGGCGGCAGCGCGGTGAGCGCGGCCTCGGAGTCATAGCTTCGTCGCTGGCGTGCTGTACACGCGATGTTAGCAAGAAGAGCGATGGAAGGAAGAGCGGTCGGGGCGTTACGCACCATGTGTTCAGAACTGGGACCGACAGCACCGCTACGACGTTCCCGAAGGTGTCTGCGGGACGAGATCGCGAACCTTCGTGCGAGGACCGCTCAGGACGCAACGCGACCGTCCAAAGCATCGGCCCGACAGTGCGAGATATGGAGCTGCAGGCACTGCAGGCTCCGCGCCGATGTTCCTGGGGGACAAGCAGGTCAGTAAGCGGGCGCGAGTGGATTGTAAAAACTGCGCTAACCAAATCCTTAGTGGGACCCGCACTTGTCGCGCGCATGGTAGCCCTCGACGCAGCTGATATCCCCCGCGAGGCTTGCAGTCGCGCGCTGCCAGCGTGTTGATGCTCCTCCGGGCGCTTTCAGCGTCGTTCAGAGGCTGCACCTGCCGGACTGATCCGCGGCGCGCGACGGCGCTGACTCCATCCGCAGCAGCGAGCAGGGCCGGTACGAGCGTGTGGAGACACGCCAGGGCGCTCGATGTGGCCGCGAAGATTCGGTTCGCTTGAAGGAAGCGCAGAGCGCGGGTAGCTAAAATTGCAGAGGCTCGTCAGTCCGTCCACAGCCCTATAGAGCGAGAGAACTTACTTGATCATCCGTAGCTCGCTCTGTTCGCCGTTCTCGCACGACCGCACGGACGCGGGCGGCCCGTTCCCCGCCTTCAATTCACTCGACTTCAACCGCTGGCAGCGAGAAAGACGCTCGCTGCGCGAGCAGCCGCGTCTGCCGTGGCGAACAAATGCGTAGGCTAGGTCCGGGTATACAGGCGGGACCGGCAGCGAGTAGAAGCACATGCTGCAATCGAGACATCGTCAGCGCGATGGAACAGGGCCTGGGAAGCGGCGGTACTTACTGGCTAGCGTACGGTGGCAGAAGCGCCTCACCAAAGCGACTTGTGCGATGCACGACGACACCAAGCCGCAGCGGCAACGAAATACGAAATACGAAATACGCGCCCGTCGAGCGTCTGTGCAAGGCAGGCGTCGTCAGTGTGCGCGCACGGCGCAACAGCGAGAGCTGCTCACTGTCTCGCGACAAGCACGACCCGGCGCGAATGGGACCGGGAGACGGGCGCGCGCCTGCCGAACTCCAGGCGTCGTCCGCATGCGACTGCGGCGGGGCCGACATGGCTCGGCCGCAGCGATTTCAAGCGCAACCGCGATGCCCATCTCCTGCGCGAACCAGGCGTCGTTAGCGTATGCGCGCGCAAACCAGAGGCAACGGAGGCTTACTGGATAGTGACAGGTGCGGCGACACGGCGTCAAGAGACGACGCTCTCGACCACAGAACCGCGTCGCCTGCGCGAGCCAGGGGTCGTCTCAGCGCGCGGTCGCGGTGCGCGAGCGACGGGCATCGTCGCTGGAAACCCACCAGAAGGTGAGGTGGAGTACAATGATAGACAGGAAATACTACTCACGCGTCTCGGACCTGCTTTTTCGTCGACGTTGCGAGAGGCACGTGAATCAACGGCGAGGGCGGGAAGAGTTCCACGATAGCACGAATTCGGCGTGCGGTGTCGCAAATGCGCCGCGTCTCGCACGCTTCGTGCCCGGGGATCTTGTAGCGACGCAGCGGGCTGTTGTCTTGACTGGTCTTGTCGCGCGCGACCCCTTACCGAGCTCCGTGTGGCGACGCGACTACGGAAGGGGGGGGTTGAATTAAAGAGCGAAGCAGAATGGGGCCAAGAATGACTGACCTCAGTGGGCGCGGATGGACGATGTGTTGGCCCGTAGCGGCGCAATCGAGAGTGCGGCGTTGAGGCGGAGGAGGCCGCGGGCGACGAGCGACGGGCGACGGGAGTCGGAAGAGAGTCTTGTCGAGTGGATGATACCTTGTGCGAGACGCATACATTTTGCTTTGGCATGTGATCGTACTGCGAAAACGTTCGGAGCGCGTGAGCTCTGGTAGACGGCGCAGCGACTTGAAACGTACCTGGTCGTGTTTCACACGCGCTCGGCTCGCGGCGCGCTCGCCGCTGCGCTGACGCCTCCCACATCGTCGATTGAGGAGTCTGGCTTGCGAGCTCGCAGTAAGTCATCCAGTGTTCAGCTGCTCTGACATCAGCTCACCTGGGAGTGTGCTTGGTGGGGAGGAGCTCGTCACAGAGCGCGGCGACGGTGGGATTGTGCGGAGCAGCGGAGGAGGTGGTGGTGGTTGAGAGGAAGAGATGAGTTGTGCCACAGGCGCGGTCGCGCGGCGGACTCTGAGAGCGGAGTCGAAGCGTACCCGAACAGCACAGGACTGTGGGAGAAAATTCAGTGCGACAGGAAAGGAAGAAGGAATTGGAAGGAAGGGAAGATCGTTCCCTGTCACCTCGCCCGTGGCAACCATCCGAAGTCTTCCATCAAACAAATTCATTTACCAGGCGCAATGTGCATCCGCCGGAGGGTCCTGAGCTGCAAGACCTGTGGTTGTCACTCCGGTGAGCATACTAATTTGCTGCCTGCTCTCCCAGAGAGCAGGCGAATAGTAGAATAAAAAATCGAAATTGACCTCGGCACCATCCAAATGGTGTCGGGCACGCTTGCAGAGGCTTGCAAGCATGCCTAACATCATTTGAATGATGCCGAGGTCTTCATTTACCTTTTCAGACTCGTCGCGACAGGTATGTGTCCAGGCGCGCATTGCCATTGAGCCGGTGTGACCGGGTGACGAGCGGACAGGGAACTGCATGTCCGAGGCCGCCGCGATGCAGCAAGATCCCTGCGCGATCGTTAGCAGCAGCCCCGCGCAAGCTGCAGAAGGCGCTATCGACTCTGAGCGCAGAGTGATCAAAGGCTGGCGCGTCAGCGTTGCGCGGGTTCGACCCGCCGCGGCGCATGTTGAACTCGCTCGCCACCGCCCTCCACCGCCGCTTCGTCTTTCCATCCAAGTCTTCACGCCAACTCTCTCCACCGCTCGACTATCACGGCATCTATCGCTCTCTGCACACCCGGCAGCATCCCAGCGCAGCCCGCGCCCAACTTTCGCTTCAATGTCGTGCCCTGCCAGGCTCAAGCACGGCCGTCGTTTCACTTCCTCGAGGCGTCACACCTTCGTAGCAAACTCTGCGCACGCGTGGCAGGGCGATAGGTGTACGGGGGGCCGAGGTGCGGGTGGGCAAGGTCTCATGGAGGAGCGCAGCAGTTCCACAGCAGGTGCGTCCGTGTCCGACAGTCTTGCCGCGGTCGCTCGGGCTGATCATCGTATGACCAGCTAGTGAGTGACACGCAAGCGCACCAGCTGGGAATATTCGATCTGGGTTGGTATGTTCCAATTCCCCGTCCTCGCGCGCTGTGGGCTGCTGATGAGCGGTGGGGCGAGCGTCCGTGTCGGCACAGAAGGAACATCTCCATCGCGGATTCCCCCTCTTCTGACGTTCGCATACTCTACTATACCGTACCCCACGCTTGCTGTGGCTCAGAGGAGCCCTCGGAAGAGGCTGGCCGTCGCATACGCGCTGTGAGGCTGGTGCCCGAGGTCGCCGCCCACGTTCGCCGCCTCCGTTCTCTCGCCTCTGGCCTCCCACCACGTCAAACGGCATCGTAATACTTCATTATTTGCCGCATGAATGCATTCCATGTACTGGTTTCAGTTTGTGCAGCTACTGTAAGTTCACCGACGCCGCCCAATACGGACGCACGACGCCTTCGTCCTTCCGCTCGTCAGTGATCCTCAACATGTCCTCAACCCTTTTCGACTCGTTGGCGCATCGCAATGGCATATAGAACCAGGCATAGGCGATCAGCGAATTCGACACGCACACGCAGCTTCACTGAATACACTGGGCGCACGATCCGCGCAGCAGCCGCCTACTACCCCCGGACCCGTCAAAGTCACTGTCGTCGCGCCGCCGCCTCTGCTTCAAGCAACGTTACGGATTGATACCTCCCCTAAGCTACATCTCAGGTGCGTTTCAATGCGATTGTGGTGCTCTACCGACTTACTTACAGCAGCTTTCGCTGCAGCTGGCTGGTCGGGCTCCGCCGCCGCAAGACCTCGCTCTCGACAGCCTGTCCTATGGCTCCTGGCCATGGGATCGCAATTCAACCGACTCTGGTGAGCATTTGGCATGTCTTTTCGTTGCGATCCGACTCACCGATCGTCTGCTCGTCGGCACCTGGACAGCCACCACCTTGACTCGACCCGCATCTGCACGCACCCGCGGTCTCGCACACCCTGCGCTGCAGGCTCCTTCGATTGTGGGGTTGCATTTGGACCTCACCGGCCGCTCGTCGCCGCGCGTTTCGCAGAGTCAAGTCACGGCGTCGAGAAGGTGCATGCTGAGGTGAAGCCATCTCAGGTGAGCACAACCCGTCGGCAAATCGTATACATTCCTGACTTTTCGATGCTGC
Organism: Auriscalpium orientale; assembly: GCA_019915035.1. Taxonomy (NCBI): domain Eukaryota; kingdom Fungi; phylum Basidiomycota; class Agaricomycetes; order Russulales; family Auriscalpiaceae; genus Auriscalpium; species Auriscalpium orientale. The sequence goes on along the minus strand of JAHLMH010000033.1, from coordinate 56,343 downwards.
AGCGGCGTTGCGGGCACTCTGATGGGCGACCTTCGACGTGGCACGCAATCGCATCGCGGCTTCTCGCGGTAGAACGTAGCTGGCGCACACACATCGCGGACGCCGTCAGCACACCGCCTGCCGCCGTTGTCCGCTGTGCGAGGCGATCCCGTCGCCGCTGAGGCGAGTCAGATGCGGACAAGGCACGTTCCGCGGGCTCCGAATGCACCGCCGTCATCGTGCTGGCGCAGCATCCAAGAGCGTTCGCTGTGATGGCGTGCTCCTTGCCCATCCCCTGCATTGTATCGTAAAATGCTAGCTAGCTTGTGGCGAGAAAATGTGGCTCTACGTCTCTGCCGCATGCTCCCTAGCTCGTCGCAGCGCGCCGCCGCCTCTGGTCGTCGTCGTCGTCGTCGAGCGAACAGCCATGGCACCAATATCCGTCCATCGGAGGCTGGGCCCGCCCTCTCGACTTCCCAGCGCGTGCTCCAGGCAAGAAGCGGCGCGGCCTTTAGTTTTCGCGGAGACACTAGCGCTTTTCGCTTCCTTCCGTCCAACGGAGGGAATTTGCGCGCACCAGGTGCGTGAAGTGTATTTCCCTTATGCCGCTATGCGCCCGCTGATCCCGCGCGCAGCAGCTCTCGCGTGCGGAATCCGCTCGCTCGCGCACCCGCTGTGGGCCCTCAACATCGATCAAAGCGTCGCTAGCAGCCTTGGACGAGTGCCAGCCACGCCGCACGCGCGCGGGCGAGCGAGGCGGCGCGCCCCTCGCGCGCGCGCGCGGCTCTGGCACCCTCCCCTCGCAGCTCTTCCGCCAAGCGCGACGCGCCGTTCCCCTGGTGCGCCTCCCCATTCGACTCCGCACAGCCCGTCGTCACGGCACTGACACCCCTCCATTCCCGCTTCCTAGCTGTCCATCGCGCCCGGCGCCCGGTCCGCCTTCATCTCCGTCTCGCCTTTTCCGCTGCCACGGCCTCGCACACCGTTGAAACGCCCGCGACGATCCTCCCGCCGCTCCCACATGAAGCCCCGCGCTCCCAGGCTATTTCGTACGCCCGCATGGTCGACCGGCGTTCGCGCACATGCGGATGTGCCCCGGTCGCGATGGAGAGCCCGTGGCGCGCGATCGCGGGCTAGAATGTGCGTGCGCGCACGTCGGCGGACGTAAAGACCGCTTCCTGCGCAGTTTGCGGTACGTTTTTCCTGGCGCCGAGCGAGGAGGTCCGCGGGCGCACAGCGCATAAATACCTGGACGCTTTGCCACGCAACTCCATCCCTTTTCCCCCGCTCGCCTTTCGCCTTACTGACTCTGCTTCGCCCGCCGTCGCCCGCCGTCGCACACCGGTACGCCCTTTGTCTTGCCGTGGTTATGCTCGTCCATGTGACTGACTGGATTGCGGTTCACAGGCCACGGACCTATGTTGCGAGACGCTTGGTAAGTGCTCTTGACCCTTTTGACCGTTCTCTCGCTCACTGCGTCCGTTAACCGCAGCGACGCGACCGTCCATGCGACTGACTGGATTGCGGTTTACAGGCCACGGACCTATGTCGCGAGACGCTTGGTAAGTGCTCTTGACTTTTTTTGACCGTTCTCTCGCTCACTGCGTCCGTTTCCCGCAGCGACGCGACCGCGCGCCCTTGTCCGACGGCCTGAGACTGGCCCTCTTCGTCGACTTTCCCGGCTTTTCGACGGAGGTACGTGTGTCTGATTGTACAGTCTTGGAGATAGGTTGTCCTGATTATTTCTATCCCTCTAGGTATAGCTCGACGGCACATGCCAATCCGAGAGGACGACGCCGGTGAGCTGTTCTGTGACTTGCTGATTTTTCTCTCTGATCCTGGCTTGTTCAGTGCCCGCCACCGCGACTTCCTGACGACTTCTTGACGTATTTTATCGGTGAGTTTTCTCGCATCTCATCGTCCGCTTCTGTTAACTGTACTGATATGCTGTTATTTTGTAGCTCGGGTGGTCCGCCAGCGCAAAGTAAGTTTGATCTTTATTTTGTTCGTCGATATGCCCGCTGACACGCTGTTTTCAGGTATTTATCGACGCGCGCAACATGCATTTTCACGTATCTAGACTGCTGCGCCGCCGGTAAGCGTCCATAGTCTTTCCTGTTGCCGTTGCGCACCGCTGACGTGACGCTTTTCCGTCTCAGGACCACTTGCTCACACCACCGACGCGTTCCACCACCCACCTCGTACGCATGCGCGCCGTCCGGTGCCCGCGGCCGGCGATTCGCCGTCAAGGCTTTGTCCCGGCTATGCGCCCGTTTATTTTGTTCTGTCTGCTTACATACCGGGGGCTTGCTGCTGCTGTCTATGTACGGGGCGGCGTACCTTTGTTTTTCTTCTTTAGTTGTATATCGTTGTCGCGCAGCATAATGTCATTATTTTCGTGCCCAAAGAATGAAAAGGAAACATCTGCACTATCTCGATACTTGTTTTGCTGCGAGAAACTCCAAAGTAATAACTTCTGGCGCGTCTTGGGGGCTCGGACGTTTCTTGACAGCTCGGATTCGGACCACGTCCTTCTGTCTGCTTACATGCCGGGGGCTTGCTGCTGTTTATGTACGGGGCGGCGTGTACCTCGATGTCGCGCAGCATAACGTCATCATATTCGTGTCCATAGAATGAAAATGACATGTTTACACCCCTCTCGATACTTGTTCTGCAGCGAAAAACTGCGAATGAGCGCGTCTTGGGGGCTCGGATATGTCTAGAGTGATACTGGGCGGCGCCGGCGCCGGCCAAGACCCCGAAGCGCCTGCTCGACCTGCGTCGGCTGCATGGGAATGCGACGCGCGCCGCGGACCGTTGAAGAACAACGTTGCGTGCGCGTGTCGCGTGCAGCAGACGACGCAGACGGAGGCGGGGTGCGTGGGGCGGAGGGAGCGAGCTCGAGAGTGATGGTGGCGGCGGTTGGATGCGGCATGGGCAAAGGCGGGATAGCGGACGCTGCGCGGTGCGCGACGGTGCTGCGGTGACACGAGTCGTCGCTGAGGACAGAGAGGGCGGACAACTCACCAGCGCGATGCTGCACCCGCCTGCTTGCAGCGCAAACCCCATCCAACACCGTCCATCCACCTGCAGACTGCCTCCAGCATGTATTCGGCGCGTTGAGCGTGACCGGACCGTCGACGGCGCGAAGGAGACGGCGAGTTGACGGCGAGCGACTGCGATTGCGACTGCGCAGCGAGACGATGGACGCGCAGAGCGCGCGATTGGCGGCGCGCGGTTTGTTTGCGCGTAGGGCGGCGACCAAACAAAGCGCTGCGGGGGCGCAAACTGTGGGGTACGGGGCAAGCGGGGGCGGGGCAGGCAAGAAGGGCTCCCAGGCCCGAAGGATATTTGTATGCGGCAGCCTCGGGACGCGCGCTACACGTGCGGCCGAGATCGAGCTCCTCCCTGAATATTTCACGGCTGCCCTCCGCTGCTGCTGCCACGGCGACGGCAAGCCAGGCGCGCAGACAGCAGCCTCGCCAACGGACGCCGGCAGATGTGAGCGACTCCGCCGACTCTGTTTCGTGTTGATGATGACCGTACGTGCGCAGACGCCCGCCTCTCTTTGCCTCGGGCGCCCCTGCTCTATACGAAACAAGCCTGAGCCATTCACCGTATATGAGCCCACATCATATAGCATCATATTCGCGCGCTCGAAACACGTCGATCGGTCCCACCATCGCGCTGTAGCAGGCTGTAGCGCGCTGTTCGAATGGCACTACTTTGCCGACGCCTGGGTATACGAATCTACACCGCGTCATCAGATATATACACGGTTCCAGATTCACCAGATAGCTATATCCAATTTCAAGTCCGTAATATACACTTTCTAAGAGCAATTTGCCTATGGGTGCCTGCAGGGCGCTGCTATCCCGTGTTGGGATGGGGACAAAAGACGGACAGAGTCGGTGCGTAGATACTGTACAAGAGCAGGATGAAACATACGCCCGTCACTCCCCGAGGCCGTGGTACGCTTCTCTCAATCTTGTGCTGCATGGATCGGCGGGTTCGAAGCCTGAACAGATCGACGAGTAAGCGCATCATAATCAAGGCTCGCAAGAGCTCGCAAGTTGCGAACAGCGAAAAGGGCCAACTTGCTTGCAGTATATTTCCACGAGGCCGCGGCGAGGGCACTTAGCCGCACTGCGCAATGTGGCTCACAAGGTAACCGAGATCTACTCAACCGATGCCGGACCTTCTCCCCCTGCTCGGCACAGGCGGCAAGGGCTTCTGGACCAGGACGCATCTGTACGAATTAGCTTCCCCACGTCTGATTATAATAACAGTGTTGAATGATGACGAGGTCGAGGTGCGTCAGAAAGGGTCAGAACCGCGATAGCGACCTATAGCGACCTGCACGGCCACCGCACGCGACCTGCAAGGGGAAAGTCCAATGGTCCGGAGATCGAGAAGACGCCCACAGGAGGAGCGGGAGATGCCGCGGGGGGACTGGGGAAGGATCGCATGAAGGGTCGGCTGGAGAAATATCGCTCAGCAGTCGACGGAGGGGGATACCGTGCTTACCATTCGCTTGACCCTTGCTGTGAGATCGCCGAGTGACCGAGATCTCCGGGCTCGAGTGGCGCAGAGACTCGGAAAGGCGAGGGCTTCCAAACGCTGGGCTGAGATCAGACAGCTGATCCTGAGCTCGCGAAGTGTTGAAGCTGTTTATTCTGGCCAATTAAAGGTCTAAAGTCGCGATGGAATAACCTCCGTACTTGACTTTGGGGTATCAGAAGATAGTCGGTAACGGGAGTTGACAGTAAGGGTGTCGGGCGAGAGGCCCGCCAGGTGGGCTTACCGTGAGACCCAGCGGCATAGAGATCGTAAAAAATGGATACCGCCGTCGTTTCGAGGAACCAAAATAAAAGCTGAGCGCCCACATCATGGCAAGGCAGACAAAATCGGAGCAGAGGGCAGGATAGTCTTTGTTTGGTGAACGCGTCTGTGGCGCAGCCACGCCACGCCACCCCGTCCATCCAAACAACGGACCAAACAACGCGATACTTTGCTCCGACCGCGACCCCCATCACCTCCCCGCGCGCCCGCTATTCCATGCCGCGCAGGACACAACACGTCGTCCCCGACGACGACTCGCAGAAGGAGAACTCGCCCGCCACCGCGCGCGTGAAGCCCGAGGCGCCCAACGGCAAGGGGAAGAAGCGCGACTTGAACAGCAGCATGCCCGGCCGCGCGGATCTCGAGGAGGATAGGGAGGGCAGCGAGGAGGATGCGGAGGGCAGCGAGGAGGATGGCGAGGGTGAGGAGGACGATCAGGGCGAGGGCTCGCCGAAGGGCGCTAAGAGGCTGCGTGTCGGTGAGGATGGCGAGGGCCGCGCGGCGCCAGCTGGCAAGGTGCGGTGTGTATCTAATCTTGCGGTGATAATTGCATGCCTTTGTCGTCCTGGCACTGTCTGTAGCGACGCTGGCAGTGTGTGTAGCGCTAGCAGTGTCTGTAGCGACGCTGGGCTTTTTGGCTCGCTGTACTGACGCGGGACTCGCTGTACTGACGCGGAACTCGCTGTATTGACGGGGGACTCGCTGTAGTGAGACCAGTGATTCTGGCGGGTGGCAAGGCCTGTTTTCCAGTCACCAGCATGTCAAATGCGCCCGGCCCTTCAATCTGCATAGTCCCTTGCAAGCTATATACAGGACCTCCAAATACACCAACGCGCCTCCCTCCCCGCCAAACGAGACGAACGGATGCCCTGAGGCGTCGTCTTAGCAGGTACGTCGCAGATTCGGAATTTCCGGCAAGGGACTCACCTCAGTCTCTCCAGCTCGGTGCGCACGTTCAAGCCGTTGCCCTAGCCCGCCCGCCCGCCCGCCTGCAACCAAGCGCACCCCGCCTTCTCGTCGTCTTCAGGAAGCCGCCGTGCCGTCGTGCGCGCCGGTACTGCGAGGAGCACGACCTCGCAGTGTCGAAACGGCGGGCCCACTTGTCTCGCTCGCCAGCCAATCGCCCCCTCGCCGACCGTCATGGCGACCCTGGGCCATCGCGCGTCGGCAGTCCAGCTCGCGCAGCTCCGTGCGCATTGCGTGTCGCGCGCGCAGAGGTGTCGCCGTGCGCGAGTATCGACGCCTCTCGTTTTCCAGCGGTAGGTCTCTATGCCTTGATGTTCCTGCGCGGATATTGATCGCGTGTTTCTCCTTCAGCGCCGCCGCGCGCGCACCACCACCCTGCGTGCGCCGACTCGGAGCGTGGGGTGACGCGCTCGACACGCTGCTGGCGTCGCGGGACAGCAGCGAAGGGGCGTAAATTCCGCGTCCGGCGTGACTGGAACGATGGAGCCGACGCCCGCACCAACCGCACCCCGCCCTCTTGCCGTCTTCAGGAAGCCGCGGTGCCGTCGTGCGCGCCGGTACCGCGAGGAGCACGGCCTCGCAGTGTAGCAGCGGCGGACCCACACGTCTCGCTCGTTCGCCTCGCCGACCGTCGTGTCAACGCCATCGCGCGTTGGTCGTCCAGCTCGCGCAGCTCCGGGAGCAGTGCGTGCGTGTCGCGCGCGCAGAGGTGTTTCCGTGAGCGAGTAGCGGCGCCCCTCGATCTCCAGAGGTAGGTCTTGGTGTCTTGATTGCTCCTGCGCGGATGTTGATCGCCTAATTCCACCCCAGCGCCGTCTTTTGCTGGGTGACCGCGGGCGCACGTCCAGCGCTATCGAAGCATGCGCCGACTCGAAGACTCGGAGGGTGGGGCGACTCAGCATGACCGGACGGATGGAGACGGCCGCCGCCTAGCGACGTGTCGTGAGCACCCTACCGCACCGTGCGGCGGCGGCGCCGCCTGCCGTTCTTGGCGAAGGCGGAGATGCCCGGAACCCTCCGCGCGGTGGACGGACGGACGCACTCGGCACAACGGCCGCGCGATGACGGCAGCCACCGTATGTGCGTCGAGCCGCCCGAAGCTCAGGAAGAGCAGACGGCGCGCAGGGCTCCAGGCCATGTGCACCTGTGCACCCAGTCCGCCTGCCAGCACCGACGCTCGCGCGAGCCTGTACGCGTGGAGTTTGCCCCTTCTCCTGTGCAATGCAGTCAGAAATGGTGAGCGAGAGCCGGCACCCGTAACGATGCGCTTACCAGACACTTTCACGAGCTCAAAGCCCGTGCGCCGCGCTGTTCACAGTGAACGTCCACCGAGCGGTGCGCCTCTGAACAGCTTGCATAGTCCCGCGCCTTGCGTGCCTCGGATGTTGCGCCGTCTATCCCCTGCGAGGCTTGCGATCGCGCGCCGACGGCGTGTCGACGCCCCTCCAGGCGATGCCAGCGGCGTCCGAGGGCTGGTAGGTGAGATGGCGACGACCAGCAGAGCAGCGTGCGGCGCAGGCACGCAGAGACGCCGGCGCCGGCGGGCTTAGGGCGGGCTGGTGTCTGTCTCGACGGTGTGTTGATGCTCATGTATCGCTGAGCGCTATACCCACAATGTTAGCAGAGATGCGTGAGGGTAGCAAAGACGGCTGGGACCTTCATGCTTCAATATTGTGAGCGACCGCGACGCTACGGCGCTCCCAAGGTGTCCGCGGGCCGACTCGGAGGCGTGGACACGCCATGCCACGACTGGCAAGTAGGCGGCGCGACGGCGCGGTTTTCCTTCGCCACCTACAACGGCTGCTCGCCCGGTGCGAATGGAACGCCGCCGCCTCCACCAACTCGGAGCGCCGGGCGACGCACTGGCCGGGCTGGTGACGCTGCGAGGCATCTGCGCGGGAGACGGCCGCGCCATGTGGTTGAAATCACCTACGCGACACATTCAGCACTGCAGGCGAGGCTAAGTGACGACCTGCTCACCGAGCGCGTCGACAAGCTTGAAGTCCCTGGGCCGCTCTCTCGTCGCCGTGGACGCTTACAGAGCCGCGCGTCCAGCAGCTCGCGCAGTCGCACGCCTTGGGTCGTCGGATGACGCCTGCCAATTCCGTGCGAGGCTTGTGAACGCGCGCGGGCGGCGCGTCGGCGCTCCTCCAGGCGATGCCCGCAGCCTCGATAAGGCGCAGGTGCGAGGGCCACCGAGGCAAGTGAGAGAGCGGCGCGCCACGGAGGCACGCGTAGCGATGCCTCTGGCGGCGGCAGCGCGGTGAGCGCGGCCTCGGAGTCATAGCTTCGTCGCTGGCGTGCTGTACACGCGATGTTAGCAAGAAGAGCGATGGAAGGAAGAGCGGTCGGGGCGTTACGCACCATGTGTTCAGAACTGGGACCGACAGCACCGCTACGACGTTCCCGAAGGTGTCTGCGGGACGAGATCGCGAACCTTCGTGCGAGGACCGCTCAGGACGCAACGCGACCGTCCAAAGCATCGGCCCGACAGTGCGAGATATGGAGCTGCAGGCACTGCAGGCTCCGCGCCGATGTTCCTGGGGGACAAGCAGGTCAGTAAGCGGGCGCGAGTGGATTGTAAAAACTGCGCTAACCAAATCCTTAGTGGGACCCGCACTTGTCGCGCGCATGGTAGCCCTCGACGCAGCTGATATCCCCCGCGAGGCTTGCAGTCGCGCGCTGCCAGCGTGTTGATGCTCCTCCGGGCGCTTTCAGCGTCGTTCAGAGGCTGCACCTGCCGGACTGATCCGCGGCGCGCGACGGCGCTGACTCCATCCGCAGCAGCGAGCAGGGCCGGTACGAGCGTGTGGAGACACGCCAGGGCGCTCGATGTGGCCGCGAAGATTCGGTTCGCTTGAAGGAAGCGCAGAGCGCGGGTAGCTAAAATTGCAGAGGCTCGTCAGTCCGTCCACAGCCCTATAGAGCGAGAGAACTTACTTGATCATCCGTAGCTCGCTCTGTTCGCCGTTCTCGCACGACCGCACGGACGCGGGCGGCCCGTTCCCCGCCTTCAATTCACTCGACTTCAACCGCTGGCAGCGAGAAAGACGCTCGCTGCGCGAGCAGCCGCGTCTGCCGTGGCGAACAAATGCGTAGGCTAGGTCCGGGTATACAGGCGGGACCGGCAGCGAGTAGAAGCACATGCTGCAATCGAGACATCGTCAGCGCGATGGAACAGGGCCTGGGAAGCGGCGGTACTTACTGGCTAGCGTACGGTGGCAGAAGCGCCTCACCAAAGCGACTTGTGCGATGCACGACGACACCAAGCCGCAGCGGCAACGAAATACGAAATACGAAATACGCGCCCGTCGAGCGTCTGTGCAAGGCAGGCGTCGTCAGTGTGCGCGCACGGCGCAACAGCGAGAGCTGCTCACTGTCTCGCGACAAGCACGACCCGGCGCGAATGGGACCGGGAGACGGGCGCGCGCCTGCCGAACTCCAGGCGTCGTCCGCATGCGACTGCGGCGGGGCCGACATGGCTCGGCCGCAGCGATTTCAAGCGCAACCGCGATGCCCATCTCCTGCGCGAACCAGGCGTCGTTAGCGTATGCGCGCGCAAACCAGAGGCAACGGAGGCTTACTGGATAGTGACAGGTGCGGCGACACGGCGTCAAGAGACGACGCTCTCGACCACAGAACCGCGTCGCCTGCGCGAGCCAGGGGTCGTCTCAGCGCGCGGTCGCGGTGCGCGAGCGACGGGCATCGTCGCTGGAAACCCACCAGAAGGTGAGGTGGAGTACAATGATAGACAGGAAATACTACTCACGCGTCTCGGACCTGCTTTTTCGTCGACGTTGCGAGAGGCACGTGAATCAACGGCGAGGGCGGGAAGAGTTCCACGATAGCACGAATTCGGCGTGCGGTGTCGCAAATGCGCCGCGTCTCGCACGCTTCGTGCCCGGGGATCTTGTAGCGACGCAGCGGGCTGTTGTCTTGACTGGTCTTGTCGCGCGCGACCCCTTACCGAGCTCCGTGTGGCGACGCGACTACGGAAGGGGGGGGTTGAATTAAAGAGCGAAGCAGAATGGGGCCAAGAATGACTGACCTCAGTGGGCGCGGATGGACGATGTGTTGGCCCGTAGCGGCGCAATCGAGAGTGCGGCGTTGAGGCGGAGGAGGCCGCGGGCGACGAGCGACGGGCGACGGGAGTCGGAAGAGAGTCTTGTCGAGTGGATGATACCTTGTGCGAGACGCATACATTTTGCTTTGGCATGTGATCGTACTGCGAAAACGTTCGGAGCGCGTGAGCTCTGGTAGACGGCGCAGCGACTTGAAACGTACCTGGTCGTGTTTCACACGCGCTCGGCTCGCGGCGCGCTCGCCGCTGCGCTGACGCCTCCCACATCGTCGATTGAGGAGTCTGGCTTGCGAGCTCGCAGTAAGTCATCCAGTGTTCAGCTGCTCTGACATCAGCTCACCTGGGAGTGTGCTTGGTGGGGAGGAGCTCGTCACAGAGCGCGGCGACGGTGGGATTGTGCGGAGCAGCGGAGGAGGTGGTGGTGGTTGAGAGGAAGAGATGAGTTGTGCCACAGGCGCGGTCGCGCGGCGGACTCTGAGAGCGGAGTCGAAGCGTACCCGAACAGCACAGGACTGTGGGAGAAAATTCAGTGCGACAGGAAAGGAAGAAGGAATTGGAAGGAAGGGAAGATCGTTCCCTGTCACCTCGCCCGTGGCAACCATCCGAAGTCTTCCATCAAACAAATTCATTTACCAGGCGCAATGTGCATCCGCCGGAGGGTCCTGAGCTGCAAGACCTGTGGTTGTCACTCCGGTGAGCATACTAATTTGCTGCCTGCTCTCCCAGAGAGCAGGCGAATAGTAGAATAAAAAATCGAAATTGACCTCGGCACCATCCAAATGGTGTCGGGCACGCTTGCAGAGGCTTGCAAGCATGCCTAACATCATTTGAATGATGCCGAGGTCTTCATTTACCTTTTCAGACTCGTCGCGACAGGTATGTGTCCAGGCGCGCATTGCCATTGAGCCGGTGTGACCGGGTGACGAGCGGACAGGGAACTGCATGTCCGAGGCCGCCGCGATGCAGCAAGATCCCTGCGCGATCGTTAGCAGCAGCCCCGCGCAAGCTGCAGAAGGCGCTATCGACTCTGAGCGCAGAGTGATCAAAGGCTGGCGCGTCAGCGTTGCGCGGGTTCGACCCGCCGCGGCGCATGTTGAACTCGCTCGCCACCGCCCTCCACCGCCGCTTCGTCTTTCCATCCAAGTCTTCACGCCAACTCTCTCCACCGCTCGACTATCACGGCATCTATCGCTCTCTGCACACCCGGCAGCATCCCAGCGCAGCCCGCGCCCAACTTTCGCTTCAATGTCGTGCCCTGCCAGGCTCAAGCACGGCCGTCGTTTCACTTCCTCGAGGCGTCACACCTTCGTAGCAAACTCTGCGCACGCGTGGCAGGGCGATAGGTGTACGGGGGGCCGAGGTGCGGGTGGGCAAGGTCTCATGGAGGAGCGCAGCAGTTCCACAGCAGGTGCGTCCGTGTCCGACAGTCTTGCCGCGGTCGCTCGGGCTGATCATCGTATGACCAGCTAGTGAGTGACACGCAAGCGCACCAGCTGGGAATATTCGATCTGGGTTGGTATGTTCCAATTCCCCGTCCTCGCGCGCTGTGGGCTGCTGATGAGCGGTGGGGCGAGCGTCCGTGTCGGCACAGAAGGAACATCTCCATCGCGGATTCCCCCTCTTCTGACGTTCGCATACTCTACTATACCGTACCCCACGCTTGCTGTGGCTCAGAGGAGCCCTCGGAAGAGGCTGGCCGTCGCATACGCGCTGTGAGGCTGGTGCCCGAGGTCGCCGCCCACGTTCGCCGCCTCCGTTCTCTCGCCTCTGGCCTCCCACCACGTCAAACGGCATCGTAATACTTCATTATTTGCCGCATGAATGCATTCCATGTACTGGTTTCAGTTTGTGCAGCTACTGTAAGTTCACCGACGCCGCCCAATACGGACGCACGACGCCTTCGTCCTTCCGCTCGTCAGTGATCCTCAACATGTCCTCAACCCTTTTCGACTCGTTGGCGCATCGCAATGGCATATAGAACCAGGCATAGGCGATCAGCGAATTCGACACGCACACGCAGCTTCACTGAATACACTGGGCGCACGATCCGCGCAGCAGCCGCCTACTACCCCCGGACCCGTCAAAGTCACTGTCGTCGCGCCGCCGCCTCTGCTTCAAGCAACGTTACGGATTGATACCTCCCCTAAGCTACATCTCAGGTGCGTTTCAATGCGATTGTGGTGCTCTACCGACTTACTTACAGCAGCTTTCGCTGCAGCTGGCTGGTCGGGCTCCGCCGCCGCAAGACCTCGCTCTCGACAGCCTGTCCTATGGCTCCTGGCCATGGGATCGCAATTCAACCGACTCTGGTGAGCATTTGGCATGTCTTTTCGTTGCGATCCGACTCACCGATCGTCTGCTCGTCGGCACCTGGACAGCCACCACCTTGACTCGACCCGCATCTGCACGCACCCGCGGTCTCGCACACCCTGCGCTGCAGGCTCCTTCGATTGTGGGGTTGCATTTGGACCTCACCGGCCGCTCGTCGCCGCGCGTTTCGCAGAGTCAAGTCACGGCGTCGAGAAGGTGCATGCTGAGGTGAAGCCATCTCAGGTGAGCACAACCCGTCGGCAAATCGTATACATTCCTGACTTTTCGATGCTGCAGCGGCGTTGCGGGCACTCTGATGGGCGACCTTCGACGTGGCACGCAATCGCATCGCGGCTTCTCGCGGTAGAACGTAGCTGGCGCACACACATCGCGGACGCCGTCAGCACACCGCCTGCCGCCGTTGTCCGCTGTGCGAGGCGATCCCGTCGCCGCTGAGGCGAGTCAGATGCGGACAAGGCACGTTCCGCGGGCTCCGAATGCACCGCCGTCATCGTGCTGGCGCAGCATCCAAGAGCGTTCGCTGTGATGGCGTGCTCCTTGCCCATCCCCTGCATTGTATCGTAAAATGCTAGCTAGCTTGTGGCGAGAAAATGTGGCTCTACGTCTCTGCCGCATGCTCCCTAGCTCGTCGCAGCGCGCCGCCGCCTCTGGTCGTCGTCGTCGTCGTCGAGCGAACAGCCATGGCACCAATATCCGTCCATCGGAGGCTGGGCCCGCCCTCTCGACTTCCCAGCGCGTGCTCCAGGCAAGAAGCGGCGCGGCCTTTAGTTTTCGCGGAGACACTAGCGCTTTTCGCTTCCTTCCGTCCAACGGAGGGAATTTGCGCGCACCAGGTGCGTGAAGTGTATTTCCCTTATGCCGCTATGCGCCCGCTGATCCCGCGCGCAGCAGCTCTCGCGTGCGGAATCCGCTCGCTCGCGCACCCGCTGTGGGCCCTCAACATCGATCAAAGCGTCGCTAGCAGCCTTGGACGAGTGCCAGCCACGCCGCACGCGCGCGGGCGAGCGAGGCGGCGCGCCCCTCGCGCGCGCGCGCGGCTCTGGCACCCTCCCCTCGCAGCTCTTCCGCCAAGCGCGACGCGCCGTTCCCCTGGTGCGCCTCCCCATTCGACTCCGCACAGCCCGTCGTCACGGCACTGACACCCCTCCATTCCCGCTTCCTAGCTGTCCATCGCGCCCGGCGCCCGGTCCGCCTTCATCTCCGTCTCGCCTTTTCCGCTGCCACGGCCTCGCACACCGTTGAAACGCCCGCGACGATCCTCCCGCCGCTCCCACATGAAGCCCCGCGCTCCCAGGCTATTTCGTACGCCCGCATGGTCGACCGGCGTTCGCGCACATGCGGATGTGCCCCGGTCGCGATGGAGAGCCCGTGGCGCGCGATCGCGGGCTAGAATGTGCGTGCGCGCACGTCGGCGGACGTAAAGACCGCTTCCTGCGCAGTTTGCGGTACGTTTTTCCTGGCGCCGAGCGAGGAGGTCCGCGGGCGCACAGCGCATAAATACCTGGACGCTTTGCCACGCAACTCCATCCCTTTTCCCCCGCTCGCCTTTCGCCTTACTGACTCTGCTTCGCCCGCCGTCGCCCGCCGTCGCACACCGGTACGCCCTTTGTCTTGCCGTGGTTATGCTCGTCCATGTGACTGACTGGATTGCGGTTCACAGGCCACGGACCTATGTTGCGAGACGCTTGGTAAGTGCTCTTGACCCTTTTGACCGTTCTCTCGCTCACTGCGTCCGTTAACCGCAGCGACGCGACCGTCCATGCGACTGACTGGATTGCGGTTTACAGGCCACGGACCTATGTCGCGAGACGCTTGGTAAGTGCTCTTGACTTTTTTTGACCGTTCTCTCGCTCACTGCGTCCGTTTCCCGCAGCGACGCGACCGCGCGCCCTTGTCCGACGGCCTGAGACTGGCCCTCTTCGTCGACTTTCCCGGCTTTTCGACGGAGGTACGTGTGTCTGATTGTACAGTCTTGGAGATAGGTTGTCCTGATTATTTCTATCCCTCTAGGTATAGCTCGACGGCACATGCCAATCCGAGAGGACGACGCCGGTGAGCTGTTCTGTGACTTGCTGATTTTTCTCTCTGATCCTGGCTTGTTCAGTGCCCGCCACCGCGACTTCCTGACGACTTCTTGACGTATTTTATCGGTGAGTTTTCTCGCATCTCATCGTCCGCTTCTGTTAACTGTACTGATATGCTGTTATTTTGTAGCTCGGGTGGTCCGCCAGCGCAAAGTAAGTTTGATCTTTATTTTGTTCGTCGATATGCCCGCTGACACGCTGTTTTCAGGTATTTATCGACGCGCGCAACATGCATTTTCACGTATCTAGACTGCTGCGCCGCCGGTAAGCGTCCATAGTCTTTCCTGTTGCCGTTGCGCACCGCTGACGTGACGCTTTTCCGTCTCAGGACCACTTGCTCACACCACCGACGCGTTCCACCACCCACCTCGTACGCATGCACACCGTCCGGTGGCTGCGGCCGGCGATCCGCCGTCAAGGCCTTGTCCTGGCGCGGCCCAGTACGCGCCCGTTTATTTTCTTCTGTCTGCTCAGATACTGGCGTACGGGGCCGCGTATGTTTCTTTCTTCGTTAGTTGTACCTCGTTGTCGCGCAGCATAATGTCATTATATTCGTGTCCAAAGAATGAAAAGGAAAGATTTGCACCACTCTCAATATTTTGCTGCGTGAAACTGCGACAAAGACTGCCGGCGCATCTTGGGGGCTCGGATGTGTCTTGAGAGCTCGGATTCGGACGTGTCTCGTGCACGCCCTTCTGTCTGCTTACATGCCGGGGGCTTGCTGCTGTTTATGTACGGGGCGGCGTGTACCTCGATGCCGCGCAGCATAATGTCATCATATTCGCGTCCATAGAATGAAAATGACATGTTTACACATACTTGTTCTGCTGCGAAAAACTGCGAATAAGCGCGTCTTGGGGGCTCGGATATGTCTAGAGTGATACTGGGCGGCGCCGGCGCCGGCCAAGACCCCGAGGCGCCTGCTCGACCTGCGTCGGCTGCATGGGAATGCGACGCGCGGCGCAGACCGTTGAAGAACAACGTTGCGTGCGCGTGTCGCGTGCAGCAGACGACGCAGACGGAGGCGGGGTGCGTGGGGCGGAGGGAGCGAGAGTGATGGTGGCGGCGGTTCGATGCGGCATGGGCAAAGGCGGGATAGCGGACGCTGCGCGGTGCGCGACGGTGCTGCGCCGGTGACACGAGTCGTCGCTGAGGACGGAGAGGGCGGACAACTCACCCGAGCGCTCGATGCTGCACCCGCCTGCTTGCAGCGCAGACCCCATCCAACACCGTCGCTCCACCTGCAGACTGCGTCCAGCATATTGTATTCGGCGCGTTGAGAGCGTGACCGGACCGTCGACGGAGCGACTGCGCAGCGAGGCGAGCTGGCGATGGACGCGCAGAGCGCGCGGTTGGCGGCGCGCGGTTTGTTTGCGCGTAGGGCGGCGACCAAACAAAGCTCTGCGGGGGCGCAAACTGTGGGGTACAGGGCAAGCGGGGGCGGGTAGGTAAGAAGGGTTCCCAGGCCCGAAGGATATTTGTATGCGGCAGCCTCGGGACGCGCGCTACACGTGCGGCCGAGATCGAGCTCGTCCCTGAATATTTCACGGCTGCCCTCCGCTGCGGCTGCCACGGCGACGGCGATCCAGGCGCACAGACAGCAGCCTCGCCAACGAACGCCGGCAGATGCGAGCGACTCCGCCGACTCTGTTTCGTGTTGTTGATGACCGTGCGCAGACGCCCGCTACACTCTCTTTGCCTCGGGCGCCCCTGCTCTATACGAAACAAGCCTGAGCCATTCACCGTATATGAGCCCACATCATATTCGCGCACTCGTAACTCGTCGATCGGTCCCACCGTCGCGCTGTAGTGCGCTGTTCGAATGGCACTACTTTGCCGACGCCTGGGTATACGAATCTACACCGCGTCATCAGATATATACACGGTTCCAGATTCACCAGATAGCTATATCCAATTTCAAGTCCGTAATATACACTTTCTGAGGGCAGGGGTGCCTGCAGGGCGCTGCTATCCCGTGTTGGGATGGGGACAAAAGACGGACAGAGTCGGTGCGTACGCGCGGTGCAGATACTGTACAAGAGCAGGATGAAACATACGCCCGTCACTCCCCGAGGCCGTGGTACGCTTCTCTCGATCTTGTGCTGCATGGATCGGCGGGTTCGAAGCCTGAACAGATCGACGAGTAAGCGCATCATAATCAAGGCTCGCAAGAGCTCGCAAGTTGCGAACAGCGAAAAGGGCCAACTTGCTTGCAGTGTTTCCACGAGGCCGCGGCGAGGGCACTTAGCCGCACTGCGCAATGTGGCTCACAAGGTAACCGAGATCTACTCAACCGATGCCGGACCTTCTCCCCCTGCTCGGCACAGGCGGCAAGGGCTTCTGGACCAGGACGTATCTGTACGAATTAGCTTCCCCACGTCTGATTATAATAACAGTGTTGAATGATGACGAGGTCGAGGTGCGTCAGAAAGGGTCAGAACCGCGATAGCGACTGATAGCGACCTGCACGGCCACCGCACGCGACCTGCAAGAGCCTGCAAGGGGAAATTCCAATGGTCCGGAGATCGAGAAGACGCCCACAGGAGGAGCGGGAGATGCCGCGGGGGGACTGGGGAAGGATCGCATGAAGGGTCGGCTGGAGAAATATCGCTCAGCAGTCGACGAAGGGGGATACCGTGCTTACCATATTCGCTTGACCCTTGCTGTGAGATCGCCGAGTGACCGAGATCTCCGATGGCACTAGAGTCCAAAGGACGCCGCACAAGTGTCGTTGGGACAGAGTCGACGAGTGGCCAATGGCGTCGCCACGGTGTGGCGAGTCAAAAGCCACGATAAGCCATTCCCTGTATAGCTTGACCTTGGTATCAGGACGATAGCCGTTTGCGATAAATGAGAGCTTACGGATTGGAGTAGTCATGTCAGGGAGAGGGGTGCGGATTTTACTTTCGTGCAAATGGGACCCCGCCCTCTGTTTCGTGGAATGAAGATTTATAAGCCGACACATCCTGCCAAGGCAGGAGTACAAAATGCGTTCCCGGGTTTGATAGTCGATGAGCTGGTGATGCTTGTACAATGCGACTCGAAGACTCCCAGGCACGGAGAAGATGACATTGAGTCGACAAGAGAGACTCAGAGAAGGGCGTTACTAGCGGAGACATGCCGTCCATATAAGATCGGCCCACTACGATGGAAAGCTATGCAACGCACCGTGACGCTACCTGACGCTACCCTGGTCCCTAGGCCAAATTCCCCACGAGACGCTCTCATCCGTCGCGTAATCCTGCGTATGAGGGCTTCTGAGCATCTCGCAGGTAGCGAGCTAATCGCATCTATCGCCCTGTGTGCTTCATGAGCGCAGTCGAGGACCGCGCGCAAATCTTCTTAGATATCGTTGAATCACGGACTGCTCACGTTAAGAAAAGACAGGGACTGGTTTGCTTTACTAGGCTGGTGTCGAGCTAGCAGATCGTATCAGGGTATTCTTTGTTTGGTGGACGGCGGACGCGTCTGTGGCTGCGCCACACCACGCCACCCCTTCCATCCAAACAACGGACCAAACAACGCGATACTTTGCTCTGACCGCGACCCCCATCACCTCCCCGCGCGCCCGCTATTCCATGCCGCGCAGGACACAACACGTCGTCCCTGACGACGACTCGCAGAAGGAGAACTCGCCCGCCACCGCGCGCGTGAAGCCCGAGGCGCCCAACGGCAAGGGGAAGAAGCGCGACTTGAACAGCAGCATGCCCGGCCGCGCGGATGTCGAGGAGGATAGGGAGGGCAGCGAGGAAGATGCGGAGGGCAGCGAGGAGGATGGCGAGGGTGAGGAGGAGGATCAGGGCGAGGGCTCGCCGAAGGGCGCTAAGAGGCTGCGTGTCGGCGAGGATGGCGAGGGCCGCGCGGCGCCAGCTGTCAAGAGCGAGAAGAAAGCCCGGACGCGTGCCGTCCCACAACCCGTTGTCCGAGATGTTGACGGGTGCGTCCCTAATTTTTGCTCTTTATTCTTTTTGGAGGGGCTCTGGGGCGCTTTTTGTTGGGCGCCACGCGTGTCTTGTCATATGCTATGTGCTGGGTAGGATGGATATCATCTGTTCTTGCATTTTGAGTGGTGTTTTCCTCTGTGATATGCCGTCATTATCCGGAATCGACGTCGAGGGCCGCACCGAGGACGCCTATATGCTTCGTAATCTAACTCTGCGCTACGTTTACTGACACTTTTTGGCGCACAGCTACAATCCCGGCTCCATTGTACGCGTGAAGCTTCACAATTTCGTCACGTATGACCAAGTCGAATTCCGCCCGGGCCCGCATCTGAACATGATCATCGGGCCCAACGGCACTGGCAAGAGCACCATAGCGTGCGCGATTGCGCTAGGGCTCAACTTTCCCCCTTCTGTACGCATTCCCATCCTCCCAGAACTGCAGGCGCTGACGATGGGTATGCCATGTGAAGATTTTGGGCCGCGCGGGGGAGATCAATTCGTTTGTGAAGATGGGCACGGAGGAGGGCTACATCGAGATCGAGCTGAAAGGCAAGATCGGCAAACCGAACCTGGTCATCCGGAGGAACCTGAGCGCCAAGAGCAAGACGACGTCGTTCACGGTCAACGGCGCGGGGCAGACCGGCAAGGAGGTCGCGCAGAAGATGGCCGAGCTCAACATCCAAGTCGGCAATCTCTGGTACGCGCACGATCGGTCTCTCCGCGATAGCACACCCACTGATGACGCCTACGTGCAGCGCGTTCCTCCCGCAGGACAAGGTGTCCGAGTTCGCGCACATGTCTCCGCAGCAGCTTCTGCGCGAGACGGAACTCGCGGCAGGCGACAATCGCCTCACGGCCTGGCACGACACGCTCGTCAGCGCGGGCAAGGAGCTGCACGAGGTGACCGATTTGCTCACCGCTGACCGCGCGCAGATGAAAACGCTAGAGGAGCGCAACGCGATGCTCGAGCGCGACGTGCAGCGCTTCAAGGAACGCCAAGAGCTCCAGAAACAGATCGGGCTGATCGAGCTCATCTTGCCGTTCATCGAGTACGTCGAGGCGCGCAAGCTGTATACCGATGCGAAGGAGACACAGCGGACGCTGCATCGTAGGGTGCAGATTCTGCAGCAGAAGAACGCCCCTATGCACGAGTTCAAAAAGTGAGTCCCGCGCGCGTATCGCATGGCGAGTGGGTCTGACGTGTACTTGAAAAGACGCCTAGAGACGCAGGCGAAGCGGTTGAACGAACAGCGTGATGAAAAGAAGCGCGCCGCGCAGAAGAAGTTTAAGCTCATGGGCACCAAGTACGACGAGACCGAGAGATACGTGAGTTGGCATCCTTTGTCATGCAGCCTTGTCTGACGCCGCGTGCAGGGAACTCAACAGGAAGAAATTTCGAACAGGCTCCTGAATCTGAAGAAGGATGAAAAGCAGCGTCTGCAGAAGATCCAGAATTTGGAACGCATGATTGCAGAACAACAGAAGCAGCTTGACAAGCCTGTAGAAATAGAGAAGATGGAGGATATCCAAGCTGAAGTGGTACGCCTCCCGTGTTCAGCGCGATGGATTGTCATTGACTAGAGTCCTTGCGACTAGCGCGCACTGAACCAAGAGGGCATGAATAATCGAAACAAGCAGGACGAGCTGCAAGAGCGCCAGCAACGCAACATCGAGGAGAGCTCCCGTGCCGAAGCGGACATGCGTGAAGGCGCCCGACTGTAAGCAAACCGTCGGGATTTTGCTTTCCGGGCGCAGCTGACGAGGTCTTCGCAGTCTTCAGCAACTCGACAACGTCGCGCATCAGAAGCTCGAGAGCCTTAGTCGCTTTGACCCGGACTGTGCGACCACGATCCGCTGGCTGCGCGATAACCGGAGCCGCTTCCGCATGGAGATCGTGGAGCCCGCAATTGTGTCCGTCACCGTGCCTAACAAGCAGTACGTGAACGCGGTCGAGGCGTGCTTTGGTGGCAACCAGATGAAGGTGCGTGGTTGGCCCGCTCTAGTTCGACCATGGGCTAAACGTCAGCGTGCGATAGACGTTTGTGGCGCAGTGCGACGAGGACTACAGATTATTCAACCATCTGTTGGCTGACTCGACCGAGGCTTTGGGCCGTAAAATGCGTGTGACCAGTTGGTACCGTCCCGACGACCAGCGCAATCACATACCGCCGCCTATGAGTCATGAAGAGGTAAGACCGCCCGTCGTTATCCGTCTGGGTTTGTATTGACTCGACGTGATGTAGCTGCGTAGCGTGG
Source organism: Auriscalpium orientale (assembly GCA_019915035.1). Classification (NCBI taxonomy): domain Eukaryota; kingdom Fungi; phylum Basidiomycota; class Agaricomycetes; order Russulales; family Auriscalpiaceae; genus Auriscalpium; species Auriscalpium orientale. Next base: position 35,860 of record JAHLMH010000033.1, on the reverse strand, counting down.
GCTTCGATGGCTACGCCATCGACTTTGTTGAGTGCTCCGACGCCATGAAGAGCTTCCTTATGCGGGATGTTGGGCTCCACCGCACCGTAACTATCCCGCCTTTTATTCACGTATCAATTTGACTGATATCAGCTGCTTGTAGGCGGTCGCCCTGAATCCCGGCCGAGTTGACGGCCAACGCGCAATGGACGCGGTCTCGCGCTCGGGCGGCGGAAACTACGTTGTCGGCATGACCATGAATATGGTCACGCGCTCGCGGTACGGACGTCAGCTTGCGCAGAACTTGACGCGCGACATCCGTCCTGCCCGGAACCTTGTTGGTCCGACCGGTGCGCGCTTCATCTCGCGACTGTCCGAATAACTCTGCTGATACTTATCGTTGTAGTTGATCTCACTGCGAAGCGGGAAATCCAGCGGAAAATTGGAGAAGCCGAGGACCGTTCGCGCATGGCTAGGGAAGAAGCGAACAAGCTCGGGGAAGAAGATCGCAATCTCAAAGCCATGCATAACGAGTTCAAAGGCAGATGGGTAAGTCACAGGTCCCCGTAAATCGTGTCACTTACCTGACAGGATGCAGGACGTGGTCATGGAGCGCAAAAAGAAGGTCACCGACGCACGACAGAAGCTGGCTCGCCTCGAGGGTCAGATCCGTGAGTTATTATGATTGCATCTTGTCAGCGTACAATTCATCTCTCTGGCAGAGGTAAATAAGACGCGCTTAGACGAGCAGCGTAGGATCCGTCCCGCTGAAGCTGAGCGTGAGAAGCTCAAGCAGCAGCTCCTCGACCTCACGAGGAAGCGCGCCCTTATCGCCGGACAATACGCTGTATGTCGAACCCTCATAGTTTCCTACTGCGCCACGTGTTGATGGTCGTAATGTCCCCAGGATCTCGTTCGTGCTGCCATTGCCGACCAAGTGGAGGCGACGAAAACTGGCCTGCAGTTCCTGCAAATCTGCAGCAACAAGAAGGCTCTTGAAGCTCTCATCGACGAACGCGACGTTGCGTACCAGCAGGCCCTCGCGGCGTTTACGGAAGGTTTGTCTGCGCGTTTTGATAGCTCTGGCGAGGGTTGACATGTCTTCAACAGCCCACAAGGTTTACGAGAACCTCAAGGTTGACTCGAAGACGAAGCTTGACATCAGCAAGGAGAAGCTCGCTGAATGCGACGACGAACTGCGCGATCAGTTCCGGGCAATGGAGGAGGTATGTCAATCGCTTTTCACAATAACATCTCTGCGGGCTGACATCCAAGCAGAACGGCAAGGCGCACGACCGGGATTCGACGCAGCTACGTGACGACCTGGAAACCCTGCAGCAGAAACTCGAGCTTGTCCTTCAAACCAATCCCGGTGTCATCGAGCAATACGAGCGGCGCAAGGCTGAGGTTTGTGGTAACATTTGTTGTTGGGGAAATGACCACTGACAAGTGCGACAGATCGAGGCTCTGACGAGGAAAATTGAAGAGCGCGAGCGGAAGGCCGGAAAGGTCGAGAAGGCCATCAAAACTGCTCGAGTACATATCCACCGTCCATTTGTTTGCCCTGTACTGACTGACGCGCGCACAGGATAATTGGCAACCTGCGCTGGAGGACCTTGTGCATTCGATTGGGGAGAAGTTCTCAGCCGCCTTTGACCGTGAGTGACATCCCGTTGGTTCTCATGCGGAGGCCGACTAAGCTCTGCGCTCAGGTATTGGTTGTGCTGGAGAGCTTCAGCTCACGCCTCACGAGGACTACGACAAATGGGCCATTACGATCCTCGTGAAATTCCGGGACACGGAGAAGCTGCAGCAGCTCACTGCGCATCGGCAGTCCGGTGGAGTACGGCCCATCATGGTATTCCTGAGGACTTGCGCTGATCCGTCTCGTACTTTACAGGAGCGGTCCTTGACGACTATTATGTACCTCATGAGCATGACGGAACACGCTCGCGCGCCATTCTCACTCGTCGACGAGATCAACCAGGTTCGCGCCCTTGCTCCGATCGATCCCATCCCGCCTCTGACCTGCCGGTGTAGGGAATGGACCAACGCGCCGAGCGCGCGGTGCACAACGAGCTCGTGAAGACAACGTGCACCGCCGATAGCGGGCAGTACTTCCTCATCACGCCGAAGCTCCTCCCCGACCTCAAGTACGACCCGCTCATGAAGGTCTTGTGCGTGAACAACGGCGAGTGGCTCCCGGAGGACAACCAGTTGGGCAACATGATGAGCATGATCAAGACCTTCGTGAAGCGTCAGCAAGCGAGCGCGGCGTCCGTGTGATTGCCTGGGACCATTATTCTTCGTGTGTAAATTATTGCGATTATGTGTGCGTTCGAATCCTATCGTACTTTCTCCGTATTGCGTGCTACCGTACAGTGTGCTACTTATTTGCATCTACTTACAATTACGCTGTACAACTCTCTTATTACTTACTGGTGCTCTTGTTCCCGACACGGGGTGTATGTAGACTTAGAGCTGGCCCAAGCCTGAACAAGTCATTTTGGACAGTTGGTGTCTGCAGACGAGTTTTAATCGACTGAGGCCTGTCCTCATCCACGGCAGCCGCTCCAGCGGGCTGTATGTTGCAGCCAGACAACGCCATGCTTGGCAACGGTCTTAAAGTCACAGCGCATGCTACGGACGCTGCGCTCGACTTTACACCGTAAGGCCCGGCGCGGATGAATCTCACACGGTAAACCCACCTTACTGCGGGGGGTTTTCAGCAGGGTGCCGAGGCTAATTCACCCGGACTGGTGAGATTTCATCCGCTATGACCGGGAGCTTTGTGGATGAAATTTCATCCGAATGAACGCCCATTTCATCCCCCCACTGCTGGACAGATACCCGCGTAAATTCCCCCGGTTACTGTGTACTTTATCATCATTAGAACTGGATGAAAATTGATCTATTGTTTGTGGGGTGCTTCACATGAAATGCTATTGAGTTCATTTGCGAGTAAGGGCTCATAACCATCCGGTTTGCTTTAGAAAAGCCCCCGCATACCGGATACCATGTCATACCATGACAGGGCACTAAATTGCGTCGCAATATCGGCTCACAAATGTGCAGAAACATTAACATAATGAGCATATGTGGGAAGGCATAGGTTACATGAGTACGTAGTATAGATGCGGCCGGTTGGCAACGAGCTCTGCAAGGGGGCACCGTGCCGCGTGCGCCTACTCGGTGTTGTCGTTCGTGTGCAGGTCCTCGGCGTCCTCATCGTAGTTCATGCGCGTGTGGTACGCGCGACGATTCTTCAAAGTACTCTTCACGAACTCCTCGGTAGCCCAGTCGTTGACGAAACGGCAGAGATACGGGTAGCGTTTGCGAGCCTGTCATATCCGCATCAGTATCTGCGAGACGCATTAGTGAAAAATCCACACACCACTCTGAACAAACGACCGATCTTCTCCTTGTCTTGATGACGCCAATGGACGCGGTGGTCTATCTGAGCCGCGAAGACGAGATGTCTGATGCCGCGCTGAAGAGCGATGTCAGCAATAGCGGTGCCGACACATTCGGGACACGTACCCGAATAGCTCTATATTCCTCGTTATTGCCTGAGAGGCCCATTTCTTTCTGCAGGTTAAACCCATCACCAGCCGAGCCCTGCGGACGTGCAACCGATTTCTGCACGGATGGGGTAGCGGGAATGGCGGTGGTGGCAGCTTGAGCGGCGGCGGCGGCAGCAGCAGCGGCAGCCTGGGCTTGCTGCTGCGCATTAACCAGCTCAGTGCGCACGCGCTCGAGCTCGTCTTTGAAAACGATCATTAGTTCAGAATGCAAAGCCAAAGACAATACTCACTCTGGAGGGCGGCAAGGTCATCCTGCGCGGGCTGATTCACATTCTCGGAGTTCGTGTTACGATTCCCTTGAATCGTTTCTTATGTAAGCACCAGTCGCGGTTTTTGACCCCCCCTGTAACTTTCATCACAGTCACTATATATAGAGATTTGTTCACACGCTTCTTGTGATTGTCTCCTTGTATAATATATTCGTACTGTACATTAAACATGTTCGTGCCTATGTTTCGAACATGCCAAAGTATAGTACTTGGGAGGGTAGCAAAGTGGGACGGGGTAAAAACCAAGCGTTGTCTTGAAAGTGTCAATCAGAAAAGCCAGTAGATATACCTCAATACTTCCCAAGCCGTCTTCGTCCAAACGTACCATATTGTCCATTTCTACCATGTTTTTCATCATGTCTACGAAACCCTTGTCTGGCCATGTGAAGTCGCGTGGGGGGTAATTGAGGACTATGCTGCGTAACGTGACGAGCCAGGGGATCCGCTCAATCACAGATGTGGTCGCCCACGCCGGTGGACGATTCCTCCCATTCCTGTACACAAATTCCGTAAGTAGGCGCGTGCGTTCTCCCATTTTGAGGTGCAAATCTAAATGGCGAAGGTCGTGCAGGAACGTTTCCAGGGACAGTTGATAAATGAACGTGGCACGGTTGTCCAGGTCATCGAATGTCGCGGTATCGGCAAGGCATCCGCATGCCATGGCTGCGATTGGTGTGAGGGCACCCTCCTGGATTCGCGTGTTGTCATCTGCGGTGAAGAATGATGCAGAGCCAAATTGATAGAAGAGGTCTTCATTGAAGGTGTAGTCACTCGCCGGATCGAAATGATCGTCCATGGTAGGAGTGTTCACCTTCCAATACGTATCATTCAGAAATCCTCGCCATTCTTGAGTCGTAAATCCGCTTTGTCCTGCAAGTATGCGGCGCTCATTGGATGTCGACAGCTGCTGCGCCCGCAAGTAGAATCGGGAAAGGTGCTGTTCCCCGCGTCCCCAGAAGAGGTGCACTGGTGGCAGATCAAACTTGCGTGGCTGCGTGTACTCCTTGATGACCGTCAGATCGATGGCGTGCAGCATGGCTTGTTCCCAGATATCAGCCCGAGAGGGTGCATAGGCTGGCCGTTCCTTCTGCCAGCGCCGCACCTCTGGGTGAAGGGGCTCTTGGACATATCGAGGATCTGATAGACGATATTCAATATCGTATTACGTATCGTTGCCATTTAGGTGCACTCACATCGTCCCGCCCGGTTCATGGCTTGGTACTGTGCGGAAGGATTCCATTCGTCGGTGCGTGGTGCATGTCCTCTCGCAGCTGATTCAAATGTCCTGTGACTCTGGGTTGTCGGAGGGTAGAGCCAAAGCGGACCCTCATGCTCGACTACGCTCTTGATGGGCAGTAAAAGGTCCCTTGTGTTGCATCGAGCAGACCTCTTGGCTAGGCCGAACCTGCGGCGTCCATCAAGCTCGACAGAACCACTGTTGACTGGAAGGAAAACCGGAATGCCGAGCTGTCCGAATTCGCAATAGATGCTGGAGTTTGTGGCTATCGATCCTCGCATTGCCCGTCGCTCTGCCATTGACAGGTCTCGATCATGTCCGGGGGAGCAGACATCGCGCCACCAATGCACGAACGATGTGACCTCCAGGAGGGCACGCTGAGCCGCCCGTACCCACATCAGCAGTTGCGCCCAGCTCGGCTGGCCCAGTTGGACTTCAGCACGAGCAACACGTGCACGCAGGATGGCGTCAAGGGGAACCGTGATGACTCCATTCCATTGTGAGCTAGGAAGTGTTGCTTGGAGGCACTCGTGGTGCTTGACGTTCTTCGCCCACTCGACCCGAGCGTTCAGTCGTTCCATATAAGAGTCTGCCAATGTATACAGCCGTGGCTGCGCGGAGGTCATCCGCCTCTCCGCCCGCACAGGCTTGCGCCAGAGAGTGTCGATGTCGAATTCAGCACGGTGCGCAGTGGAAGGGAGTGGGATGTATGCCAGGTATGGCGCGGATGCGTCGTGGGGCTGCGGGAAGGCCACCCATTCATATTCTCCCCACCAACCATCGGCGTAGACATGCGCGTTGTCAGACCTTCGTTTCTCCAAAATTTGGGATGAATTCCATGCTACCAGGGCGTCGCTGGAGCCGGGGGCAGCAGCCCAGGCTGTATATTTCTCTGCAAACATGACACGTCCGTATGCTGTGCGCGAGTTTGTCAGTAAGGGAGATCAAGCATACAGCAGTATAGCTCACATTCTAACTGTTATCTCTGGGTGTTTGCGACGAGCCTGTCGTATGTCTGCTTATCAATATGGTCCGTGCCCGGCCAACACCCAGGGGAGACAGAGACCCGATCGTTCGAAGATGGACTTGTTGTAGCCTGGTGTGAGCTATCGTGAGCTGTCTACCGGATGCATGTTGATATTGAGGTATTAAACCCAAGAGTGAACCGTAGACATACTGATTGTGCCGGTCGTTGTCTTGCGGCGTGCGTTGGAGGCCTTGAGATGGAGTGTATTCGGACTGCAGTGCCAAGAGAAGTGTGAGGCACAGGAGCAAGCAGCAGCACTTGAATGTTGACGCTACACCCGTTGCAGTGTTGCGACAGTCTATTGCAGGATCGAGCGGGTCAGACAATACGCAGCGGCATGATGGCGATGCATGCAAGTGGGCGTTCCCACGCTTTGCGATCTGGAGGCTGGCTGATTGATCTAACAGCGTCGCGCTTGCTCACCTTGGACCACCACGCTACACTCAACTCTCCCTTACCTCTTGTTCATTCATTTCAAGATTCGATCTTGTGTTATGGGACCCATCAAGTGCGTGTTTTGCTCTTCACTCACCACTGACTCTCATTTTCTCCAGCTGTCCATCTCCGTGGCTGTCTTCGGACTGCAACTGCAATTCTCACCTTACCTTGGTGTTGCAGGCGGATAGATAGTGTAAGAGGGTGCGGCCCATTGCATTTTCCCAAGGTGCGTACGATCTTCTGTCCGTGTACGACACCGAGCATCAGCAAGATCGAGCGCTCGACGACCCACCTGCCTCTCGATATTCCCCCCCGTCTCTCGTCGATTATCTGTCTCTCAAGATTCACGAGTGCGTTCGCACCCCAGCTGCGATCACGCTCGGCTTGTCGCCTGCGTGTCAGCGAAAGGGTGCCCGTGTCTTGTTCGTACACCCACGCCGACATCCATTACCGCGACTGGTCCGGGCGACCTTCCAGTGACCTGCGCGCTCATTCTACCATCAATGTTAGCAGGGTCTTGTCATCGCGTACGCAGGCAACATTCATGTCCAAGTTATTTGCTTACATAATGTTATCTCGGACAGTCGCGCCCATGCTCGTTCTGTGATTCAACAAGGCGTCACCACGGCGGCTCGTGTGGTGCAGTGGATCTGTCTCACTCATGGGTCAGTCGATCTACTTGTTCTCGCAGATGTCCTGAGGCTCAGTTGTCGGCAACCGGGTAGCATTGGACCGGCATCAGTGAAGCATGACGTCGTTTTTTTCTGGTTACCCGGGTTGTGACGTCATGCTTCACTGAAAACATAACGCCTAATCCATGGACTATGTCCACAGACAATGAGCACAGTACAGTCGCTTCAAGATGACTGACTTCATACGCACTGATAGACGTTTCATTGGCTGGCTGACCTGCAGGATGCTTGAGGACGTCGCGGAGACATTGCAGCAGATGTGCGCAGCGCTTGTCAGTTCAGCACCCTGTTCTATTCGTTCAAGTCGCACACTGCGGTTGCTTTGCACAGGTCGCTGCGCGTCGACAGTTCGCATCCAGCGTCTGGTTCAAGCGACGTTTACCCTCAATTCCGGTAACAAGCTTTTTGAGTGTTGGGGGCCAAGATAAGAGCGCGCACCGAGTAGGGGACCCATGCCACGTCACGCCTTCGGGCCGGCGACACCGGCTGCGCATGCTACATTCCGGACTTTGACCATGGTGCTGTGTGGAGGCCACGGACAGCGTCTCTCAGGCACCCACCGGTGGCGGCGCAATGGTATACATCGGTCATACGTTCGCTTCGCAGTGAAACTGCAGCATGTACTGATATCAGCCATCGTGCCGGCGCCAACAGTTTTCGTCGCCAGGCGCAAGCGCGCTCGAAGTTCCACTCCCTGGAAGTTGTTGTGTGGACATGCCGCGCTGCTGCCGTTCAGTGAGTGAGCAATGCTGCACAAGTTCGTTGCAGTGAACGTGCGGGGTGTGCGGCATATGTACGTACCATGTCCACTTTATCTCAATGCTATTTGACTTACCTGCTCCGTCTTTCATTCTTATCTGGTGTCCACGCGACGTCCCGACGACCATGCTGCCGCAAACCAGATTGTCGTCGGCCGCGGACGCACACGGCCGCCGACGTTGCTTCGGCACCAGCCAAAACTTCAAGGCTCGCGATGGCGCGCGGGGCGCCCAACTTTCACCCCGAACTGCTCGACTCACCTGGACGCGTCCCCATCACGGCATGGACGAGGCCCTCGGCGCGCAAGAAGTCATCGCGGGTGCGCGGTCTGCTAGCGGAGGGCGGGCAATGAACATGCTTCACACCCGATGTCGCCATGACAAGGCACAACGATGCGCAGCCTCTGCGCTCCGCCCAGTGTCTGGATGTTGTCAATTACCCGACAGCACTCCCAGGCGGGCACGGATTGAAGACCCTGGACAAGGCGCGCTGAATGCACCGCGACCCCGCTTATCGTCGCAGCGAGGCTGCGCTGAGCGCGTCGGTTTGTACGTTGTTGCTATTACTTTGAATCTCTTTGACAATCTCTTCGTTTTTGCAGTTCAACTTGAATGCTTGCACGACAAGCAGCGGCCGCATGTTCACCGCGGAGCAGATGCCATGCCCGCTTGCTCCGTGGATGCCAGGAACAACCGCAACCGGGTAGCCTTGGACCGGTGTCAGTGAAGCATGACGTCGTTTCTTTGGGGTTACCCGGGTCATGACGTCATACTTCACCAGAAGATGCAAGACGCCTTGTTAACAACCTGAGTCAACAAGTCAATGAGCACGGTACGTTTGCATCGTGATTCTGAAATCTGACGGACTTATTATAATGTATACGCATCGGTAAATTTGTGGGGTCAGCTGGTGTGTCGTAGTCGGGTCTGAGCGATAAGGAGATCTAGCGCATGGTCTCGGACGCTGAGCCGACTAGCGGCTTCACCGCGTCGTGTTCTCCATCGGTCGCAGGTGCGTTGCGTGTCCGAGTACATGCGCCCTCGCTGACAGCAGCTTGGCACACAACCAGCATTGCAACGACCGACATCGCTGCGGCCGCCGGGCGCCGCTCATCACGCACCTCTTCAACGCGATACCGCAGCTGCACCGTCGCAACCCATCCATCACACGTCGAGGTTCTTCAATACGCCTATTGTTATGCAGGCATCACTAGAGGGAACAATCATCAAAACATCAGTAAGATCGATGGCCGCGACTCGGTGTGTACCTGAACATCTCTTCTCCCCAGCCACGCTGATCGACCATCACGACATCCAATACCCCCATGAACGATGCCACTCTCCAGCCACCTCCACCTGCCTCTTTGCTATCTGGCCTGCCCGTCGCGGGGCAGCGGCGGCTTGAGCGATCGCGGTGCGTCCATTTTTCGTCTGCTTTTGCTTTGGTTCCTGACATGCACCAAGAGAGTTTTTGGCAGTGCTGCCCTCGCAATGTTCTCGCCACTCAGAAGAGAACGCAAGCAGCACCCACTTCCACGCCGCGCTGCGACCACACCCAACGCCGGCGCTGCACACGCTCCCAGAGGACGACTCTGCCGGCGCCCCACGGCTAGGCACTGCGACGACGTGCAGCCCCGTCTGCATGTTGTCCAGATGCCGCAGCGATGCGCTGCCTCCCCACCGCGCTGCCTCCCCGCCGCGCCCAAGGCCAAGACCACCGAGGAGCAACTCACGCGCGCGGTGGACAACGCGAAGCGCATGATTGAGGGGTTCGGCGCGGAGGACGGGTTCGACGTCGTGCTCAAGTGCACCGGCGCTGAGCCGTGCATCCAGATGGCCATCCACGTACGTCTGTTATGTGTTCTGTGCCTTGGGATGGCGGCGCTGACTTCGGTGTGTAGACGGTGATCACGGGTGGGAAGGTGATGCGGATCCGCATGGGCACACGCAACACGCCGTTGCCGCTGTCCACTGCGGCGCTGCACGAGGTCGACATGCACGGCTCGTTCGGCTACGCCGACGCATACTCGCGCTCCTCGCCTTGGGCTCCCTGCGCAACCTCGACAAGCTCATGACAACCCGCTTCCACCTGTCGGACACGGCGCGCGCGTTCGAGCTGCTCACGCACGCGGCCAGATGGTCCTCAAAATTATGCTCTGCTGCGGCGAATGCACACTAAACCCACATGTCGCGCAGCATCGGCAACCGGGTAGCCTTGGACGCAGGAGACGCCAGAGGATGCACCCTGGCCTGGTTATGGCGCGGATCACGGTGTGGTGAGGCGGCGGTGGTCCTGTCATGTCGGATGGCGGCACTGCGCTTGAGTGGACACCGGATGGTGCGGGATGGGAGGTGGGGATGACGGTGAGGAACTTCGGATGGCAGCTGCAGTGCAGATGGAACGCTGCGCATGGACGACGGTCAGACACGAGGATTCGCAGAAGAAGCACACGCACGCACCTGTTATGAAGGACACTCGCGCGTCGTCCCAGTCGCAGCGCTGCAGCAGAGAAAGACGCTCGCACCCTTCTTCAATGCGTTCGTTGCAACAATATATGCAGGATGACACCCTGGTCCGACCCCGCCGTGACTCCGCTCTGGGACACGCGCACCGCGTCGCCCCCACCTGCGCCAATCGCACCCATCCGCAGCAGTCACGCCGTGTTCGGAGCAGCGATATTCTGGTTTTGTTTGGATGCTGAACAGCGATATTCGGGTTTTGTTTGGATGCTGAAATGCACCAATAGATTGATTGGCAGTACTGCCCTCACGATGTTCTCTCCACGCAGAAGACAACGCAAGCAGCACCCACTTCGAACTTCGACGCCGCGCTGCGACCACACCCATGCCGGCGCTGAACATGCTCCATGAGGGCGACTCTGCCTCTGCATGTTGTCCAGATGCCTCAGCGATGCACTGCCTCCCCGCCGCCCCCAAGGCCAAGACCCCCGAGGAGAACTCGCGCGCGCGGCCGGAGGACTCTTCGACGTTGTGTTTGAGTGCACCGGTGCAGAGCCGGGCACCCAGGTGGCCGTCTATGTACGTCTGTTCTGTGTTCTGCTGTTTGGGACAGCGGCGCTGATGTTGGTGTGCAGCCGGCGATCACGGGCGGGAAGGTGTTGCTGATCGGCATGGGCACAAGAACCAAGACGGTGCCGCTGTCCGCCGCCGCGCTGTGCGAGGTCGACATCCACCGTCACTGCTCGTTCCGCTACGCCAAGACATACCCCGCCGCGCTCGCGCTCCTCGCCTCGGGCTCCCTTCGGAACCTCGACACGCTCGTGGCACGCTTTTTCCACCTGTCGGACACGGCGCGCGCGTTCGAGCTGCTCACGCGCGGCGTCGACGAGCGCTGGCGGATGGGCCTCAAAATCATGCTGGGCCCCGGCTCCGCGTCATGAGGCGGTCCCGCGATGCGATACGATACGCTTGCACTTCTTGTGACGATGACGATGATGATTGGATTGGCTCATTGTGTAAAGCTCTCCATTTCTTCGTCTTTCTTCCCTTTTCTCTTGCTCCCGGAAACTCTCAGGCTGGAGGAAACGCGCTGCGACAGCTCCCGGAAATTCTCAGGCCGGAGGAAGCACGCTGCGACAACGCTGCACTCGCAGGCCGCACCCATCGACGGATGCACTTTACGACACTTACCGCTGGTCTGGACGCCCTTCATTTCATCGGCAATCCGCTCGACATTCCCAAGAGCAGAACATGGATTGTGGACAGCGCTTGTGCGTCCCCTCTTGCTAGCTGTCGCCCCTCACGCTCACAGCACGCCAGGCAACATCACGAGCATATCCGTGCTTGGACAATGCATCGTCATTGTCTCTTCAGCCGCGATCGCGCATGATGTCCTGGAAAACTGTGCGGCAATCTATTGTGACTGCATAGTCGTGCCCAATGAAAACTTGTGAGTCTCATCTCACTGTAGCAGGCGGTACGGTCTGATGAGGTTGCGATGCTTAGCATGCAGTGGGAGTGGGTCCTTCCCGTTGCCCACTGGGTCGATGACTCGCGGCGAACACGCGGTGCGCGCGACCGCGGCCTGCGCCCCACGTCACGCAATATCGCCTTGCAATCACCACGAAGACGCACACGTTCCTCCCACCTCTGCGCACCAGGCCGAACGCCGGTGGACCGTGAAAAATGACGTAGTTTCTGACTAGGTTGGGCAATTTGATCCGGATGACTGCGTCATCGTTCTCTTGAAGTCAGGAACAAGTCGGCAATGCGATAACCGGTTGGTAATGGCTGATCTGGACTTGATCTGTGCACAGCACAGCCCGTCGCCTGCCATGGCCCGGGGTTCGTCAATGCGGCCGTCATCGCGGTGGACTCTGCGCTTGTCGCAGTGCGGAATGATTTTTACGTTCGTTCAACATCTGCTTTATTCATGGCGGGCGGGACACTGATGAGCATGCACGATGGCAGCGGGACGCGGTGCAGGAGATGGACGGGACGACGCATGCATCCTGCCATAGTCCCAGTGGGCCCGCTTGCCATGAGGAATACGCCCCGGCATTTGAAGATCCTTATCATCAGCGGCGGGACGTGGGCAGCGTGGTTTGTTGGCGCCGCCCCGGCCGCCGTCGATACGCATGACGTCATTTTAGGACGGCGGTTCCGCGTGCGTCCGAGAAGTCTGTCTCTTTGAATTTCGCATAGGCCCACATCCCCCGCATCCTGCGTTCCCGGTCATCAAGCAGTCTTCTATGTTTCCGACATCACACAATCGTGAATCGATGCAACCGGATTTCCGACGTCGTACTCAACTACAACCCTGGCTTTTGGCTTCTGGATCACCCCCGCATCCGACTCCGCCGCGCCTCCGCTCTTGGACACACGCACCGCATCACTCCCACCCACACCAATCACGCCCTTCATCAACAATCGCACCGCGTCTGGAGCAACAGTATCTGCACGTGCGTTCCCCGTCCCCAATGTGCTCAACTGGGATGCATGATCGACCACCATTTCGTCTCGCATCTCAGAAGACGTGGACGGCTCCGCCCTCAATTCAGCACGGCGGTGCTGGCCTGGGTACACTCTCAGACGGTAAGTTGCCGCTGTGGCCTGGGTACACTCTCAGACGGTAAGTTGCCGCTGTCGCTGATCCTTCTCTTCAAAGGGCGCTGGGCGTGGATGTCCGCGGTCGGGTCGCGCATAAGTGTACTGCGCCCGTGCGCCGCGTCTGGCCGTATTACGTCCCTCCGCGCCCACCTTGGCCTGTTTTGCATCGCCCTATCGCACCCTGGACGCCATGAATTTCTTGGTAAGTCGGTCGTCTCATCATGTCAGCGTCTCTGTCATTGACCGACGGTTCGCAGGTATGCGGTTTAAGATATCCCTTCAGCTCTCGTCGATATACCGTGCCACTCCTCAACAAATCTCCCGGAGCTTGAGGATGGCCGCGTTTGTGCACATAGTCAGGCGTCCACTCTATCCGTACATATGGTGGAGGAACCATCAATACTCATGGAGGGCACCTCGCTTGTAGGCGTCGGTACTTTGTGCGTGTTTGTTTGTTTTGTCCTGCTCTAACGTATCGCTGAACGACATATTGACAGGTCCAGTTTACATCCGGGAAAAACATCGCGCACATACTCATACAGGGCTCGCATTGCGATGCCCGGTCAATGTCTTTGTGCGCGTCTCTGACTCTCGTAAGGTCTTGCATGCTCGTTCTCGGCTCAGTCATTCACTGACATTCAGCTACAAGGATTACATAGCTCGTTTTTCTACTGGTTCACTGCGTACCTTTCGCGGTTTAGTGACTGATATGGTTTGTTCACGCCATCCAAACCTACGGATCGAGGCAACTTTGCCCTACATAGCGGGCCTCGCAGCAAGTCCGCTGCGTTCATTGTTCATGGAGCCGATTGTGTGCGCGAGTGCTCACCCGTGTCAGCCTGGTGAGTCCTCAGACTCGCTGCCCGCTCCAAGCACTCAAACTCCTCGCCAAGAATGACCCGCGGTCAGTCATCGGTTACTTTTGAAGCGGCTCCGGTGAAGCATGACGTCGCCTTCCCTGTGGATGCCGGATTCTGACGTCATGCTTCACCAGACTGTAGTCAAGTTCTACCGCAGACAAAAACGTCCGCCCTGCTGCACTCTCGCGTACCGCATTGTGCCCGAAAACATCGCTGCCTTTGCTCTGGGTTGCGGTGCTTTGCACGACAAGGCTGTGTCTCACGCACCGCGCCGCCTTACATGACAACAAAACCGCGGCACGCGCAAAGTTGAGTGACCTATCCCACGCTGATCAAGTGATTGATAATCGCTTCAGCCCCCCGCCTTGGTTCTTCCCATCGTCCTTCACACAACATCCGCCCTCCTCAACAGCGACGCTAGCTTCTTGCCGGAAATGAGGTCCGTCTGTGTGCTCTGGCAATCTACTCGTGGCTCATCACGCTTGCTCTCCAGACGCCTCCTTGCTCGTCCATTCTATGTCCCCAAAACATCTGAGTGTAGTCGGTGTAGTTGGGCATCTGTACGTGGGTGCATCCCACCACGGATGAAAAAGGTGCGTGGTCATTTCTGGAGGCATCCCCAGAGCACAGCAAGACCGAGCGCTCGCGCACCCACCCCGCCTCTCCGACATCTCTTTTCCCATCCTCCTCGCCAACAACCTCATCTGCGCCAACGACCTCGTATGAAATCCTACAATACACGAGCACGTTCGCGCCCCGGCTGTGACCACGCTTGACTAGTTGTCTGCGTGTTAGCGAACGGGTGCCCGTGTCTTGTTCTTCCATTTCATCAAGACCCCGCGCGGACCCAAACCGAACTGCGGAGGATTAATCCAGATCCCTTCGACTCTCTTTCTGGCCAAACAAGCACTTCAACACCCCCGCAACGGTGGCCCGTTCCGTCGTGAGCCCACCCGGCTTCGTCATGTCTCGTACTCGAGCTTACGTAATTCTTGCACGACGCTCTGTCAGCCAGAGTAACTTTGTTGCTGCGTGCAAAATTACATGAAGACTGATTGCGGTGGTTACTGGTACGTCCGCCGCTCCAGGTCGCGGGCGCGCTGAGCTAACACCGGCATTGGGGGTCAAGCCTTTCTGTCCGGCGCTTCATACTCGCGCAACTGCACTCACAGCCTTTACGCATGCACTCCGTGGTATGTTCATTAACCACGTCATTCTCGTTCACTGCTGAAGATTTTCTACGCCAAGATGAACATTGGTATTCTGGGTGCATGGCCCTCGCGCCGGAGGAATTGCCGACTTTTGCGGGACAACTACATGCTGAAACCGAGGCGGCGGGCACGCACGCGTTGGGCAACCCCCAACATTGTGACGAAAGCTAGCAGGGTGGAAATTGGTAGTTGATGGGCAGCGTCAACGTAGTGTGGGCACCATGCCAGGGCCTAGTGCCCGTCTCTCACAATGTTTGCGACGTCTTCGTCGCCATGGCACACTGCGTCGTTATCATACATTTCCAATCGCGGACGGTTGAGAATGATAGTGAGCCGGTCGTTCCAAATGGGTAGGTGTCAGTACGGGCGTTGGTGTGTGAATGTGGAGCCAAATGTTTCACATGTTATCTGATCATGTCCCCAGAGAGGCCAGTTATCGCTGCACGACTCTCCCCTTCCCTCTACTCTCATCATGGCCGACGCCAGTCCATCCGTCCCTTCAAGTCCCAACGCACGCCATGAGGCGCTCCCTATGTCGCTGTATCCGATTGCGGACCGCGATCCCCGTCTTCCCGTGTACTTCATGGTTGAGGGCGATCATCGTCATCCGCTCCTAGATGAGTCGCGCAGGGGCACAGGTGATGCACGGAGTATGGGCCGCACCTTCGTCTACACGGTGGATACTTCCGAGGAGGCAATGAAGGAAAGGGCGAAGTACGTTGGCAAGTTAAAGATACCAAACACGAAGCGCGGGTTGCGCGGTGCGCTTCCTTATCTATGTCTGGCAATCGTCTGCTGATCGTTTTCATTGCGCTGCTGTAGGTTTGCTGAAGCTGGAAGAGGGTGATGAGGTCTTCGCGAGAGCCGTCGGAGCGTGTCCGTGTGGATGTCAGGATGAGAGGCAATCTCTGGTGGTTGGCGAGTACGTGCTCATCCTTTTCCCTGATTCTGATTCTGATTGAGACACAGAAAAATGCTGCGTGCCCTACCAAACGGCGGCGCCTTGGTTGAGCAGCTAGATGCGGCGAGACAGAAAATCCTTGGACCTAAGGACCAGCGCACCCTGTCTAAACCTGTGCTCGACTCCGAGACCGGCAACTATACCGGCGGGACAGCATTTGAGCGGTCGGGAAATGCGCATCCTGTCCGTGGTGCGCGAGCGTATAATCTCGGCATTGGCTACAAAATCCCTACACAACTCATGGCTCCTTCTGCCGGCAACAAGGGTTCCCCACAGCAGGGTTACTCCGAGGGACTCGGCATGCGAAAGGATATACAAAGTGTCCGTAATATACCATACTCAATGATGCTATTGGCTAACATGCGCTACGCACAGTCTGCAATTGCGGTGGCTACCGCTGGCACGACGTACCTTGGGAGAGAGTATTGCGAGATGATGGCGATGCAGGCAGAACTCGTGAACGCGCCACGGATCGGGACGTACAGGAATACGTGTTTCGGAAATACCCAGATGAATGTCTCCCCTGCCGTCACCGACGATGACGGTTCGTCCTTCCTTCCTGTCTGTGCTTATTAGGCTCATGTTAGCGACAGCTGCGACGGACCTGTCTGAGTCCCTTGGGGACTTTGGTGTGCCGCATTTTGATGGTGGGGACTCTGTCACGGCCCTGTCTGGCATGGTATCGTGGCCCGATCTTCCCCCCGACTATGACCCCGGCACCTTCCATCTGATCGAGCTTGGGGCTTACGTGGTCCTGGACGGTCTCAAGATCTTGTATTTCAACGGCCTTCGGCTCCACGGAGGCACGCCGCCACGAGCTCCGAGGGGCCAGGCTGTTGTCAATTCAGCGTACAGGCTCGTCATTGTGTGCTATCCTCCCAGTGTAATCCTCGAGAACCATGGTATAACTGCACTCGCGGCTCTCCGCTCTGGCGATAATTCCGGTGGAAAAGCTCATGGGATGCTTACGCTAGATCCTGCCGTCAAGAATAAGTATGACATTCTTTGTCCCAAGATTCCAACGTTAAGACTGACGTCTTGCGCTCCGGCAGTCCGGAGGATAGGAGCCAGCAGGCATGGACTCCTCATGCAACGTTCGCCGCCGACGGTCACGTCATCATGGATGACGAAGCTCTTGTCAATTACATGGCACGTTCGGCCTATCTTCTGAGTGTTCATGGTATGGCCCAGCTGCCCCCCCACATAAAGGTACTGCTACACCATGATATCAATGTCGATCTTAATCTTATTTGTTGTACGCAAGGTTCACATTGACCCGGACAAGTTCTTGTCTGCGTTCAGCTTTGAGCACGACGGTGAAGATCAAGAAGCGCATCGCTGGACTGTGGCGCCAATCCTGAATGGTAAGCCATGAGTCACTAATGTCCCCGACATTGATACTCATTTAGCAGATCCTGAGCATCCTTACGCTCATGCTCGATGCAGAGACGCTGCATCATGGAACGCCCATCATAAGCGAAAGCGTGTTTTCATCCCACGTTCATATGACGACTCGGCCAATATCAAGACACTTGGGATTAGATCAGACCCGAATGCGATACCCACTGAGGTTGCTGGCAGGCCACCGAAATATGCTTTTTCCACAAGTTCGTTCTCCATCTTGTCTTGCCTTGTCACATCTGACGCCATGACAGAGAATAGTAAGATGCGACATCGAGAGGACGGTCGGTTGGTCGAGGACGAGATAGATGTTGACAATGACGAAAGGGATAATGCACAGCCTGGTACGGGCCAGTTCTACGTGTTGGTCGGCCAATGTCTCATCTTGTTCTTCAGGTTCGTCCAGGTCGATTGCCTCCAGAGTCATTACTCGGCGAGATAACGCCAAGCTGTCCGGTGCCATGGCGCAATCTTCTAAGTCGACCCATGAAACGTTCTCTGCGAAGAAGGCCAAGCGAAAACGAAATGGGGATGAAGACAACGCTGCCAACGATGGCCTCCGTAGGAGCCCCCGACGCGCTCGTGGGTTCAATTCGGTGAGCACCGAAGGTACGCTCGCCATGCTCTCGACATCGGCGCGTCTGACAGAGGATCAAGGTTCTCTGCAGCAGCAGCCCAGTCGCGCACGGTCCTTGCCGACTCTACTATCAACCACTAGTGTTAGTACCCCGTCTGCCATTGCAGTGCAGATAAAAGGGCTCATCCAGCCATGGGCAATTCCCCTCAATGTCACCAGTCTGGAGGTCGAAAACGTACAGCCAAGCGTAACAACCGGTCAGTTTACTTGTTCTTCTTACGTTCGAACTGTGCTGATATTTTGCGTCCGTCCAGTTAACTACATGTTCGCTTTGCCGTATCTACTCCGAGAGGGAACTACGGTTGCGGCGGCATTACGTTTCCTTAGTGTGCCGTCTGTCAGCCTCACTGCACACCAGTCGACTACAAAATTAACAGTGGCCCACCGTGAGATTGGCTCATTCCGGTGGAAGAATCCTGACACAATGGACAAGATCATGGCGGCGTGGCAGGGCTGGGATCATATGTCGGCTATCTGTGCTGGTAGCGACCTGGAGGTGCGACACATCAAAGCCACGCTGATGGAGCACCACGCGGCGTTCTACACCTGGCTTGAATGCCTTTGCCTACGGTACGCACAAGGCACGCACACGCCTTCGACGGACGGCCTGTCTCAGCTCGCTGGCAAGATTTCAACGGTTATTACCATGCGCAATCCTGCCACCATCATTCCCAGTGACTACCACCCTTCCTTCCCTACCACTCCATGCCCAATATCTCTGCCGAGGCGTGAAACCGATCCGCACCCCGATGTCGACAGCCCGTTCATACATCAACGACGTGTGTACAACGTCATGGTCAGCCTGCTTTCAAAATGGCTTGGCTTCCCTCAGCGTACCGAGGCCCGTCTGCAAGCATGGCTTGTTTCCGCAATGATTCGACTCTTCACCGCGGATGTCTTATATCTCTCCGGCACGTTCGAACTTTACGACAACATCCTTGCACACATTGGCCCGCTTTCCCCGCGTCCCCTCACGCCCGTCGACCTTGCATCTATTCTGACTGGCCTCGTTGAGCAGTCATTTTTTGACGCTACATCGCGAGAAGCAACAGCTGCACGCTTGATTGCTAGAGTGACACAGGCTGCAGCCGTGGGGGAACGTGCGTCGCTCTCCCCAGAGGAGGAGGTTTTTCTAGCGACCGGGGGGTTCCCTGTTGGTCCCTTGACTATCCAGGATGTGGCACCGATAGGCGGGATCAATTTGGATGAGAGCCCGAGCGACATTGCTCCGCACACCACCGCCGGGGTGGACGCATCCGCTTTTGCCTCGAGGTCTCAAATGACTCTTGATAATCTTCCCCCGACGCTTGACATGAGCGACATTGCTCCGCACACCACCACCGGGGTGGACGCATCCGCTTTCGCCTCCAGCTCTCAAATGACTCTTGATGATCTTCCCCCGATGCTTGACATTTCCGCCATTGCACAGAGTGCTCCATCATTGCCACCGCAACCATTCAACCTAGCCCATATCCCAGACACGATCGATATCTATCCCCTCATTGAAACTGTGGTCGACGCTCTGAAGATGATGGAGTACCTCATTGATGCCCCAACCCTTCGTGGCAAATGCTTGGCCCCTCTTCCTCCAAGCCTGTCTGCCCAGGACGTCCGTCTCCTTAAACTGGTCGGTGGCAACTTGGACAAATTTTTGCCCTTCCGCGAGAAGGCCCCGGGCGTCAGGCGGGCACGTACAGCATACGGGCCATATGCGCCGGAACACGTCCGCACCCGGGCTGGCTTCTTCAGCTCGCTGCTGTTCCGAACCTTTCTCTTCGGGGGGAAGTACATGTTTGACTACCCCCTCATTTTTGATGGCCCAGAAAAGCTCCTCCAGGACCATGCATCAATAACGGCATCCACCGATGAGCTTCCCAAAAACTACTTCACTGATACGATGGCCTATGGTCCCCCCACATCCCGCAAGATTGACAATACCGAACCGCTCTGGCGTGCTACCGCATCTCGCATTCCGTTCGACTTTATTGCACCCGGTTCCGAGCTGCGCTCAATCACCTTCACCGCCTTCTGGGAAAAAGTCGTCAAGAGGGTACAAAACTCTCGCCCGTATCCTTTTTGCGGTGACTTGATGGGTTACCTCGTCACTGCGGACTATGTCTACGCTGGTGTGGTCACTATGCCGAGCGTGGATGAGACAGCATCAATCATCTGGAAACTCCGGAGGGGCGCGCTCCGGGGCCTTCAGTACCTGCACCTCATTGATCCATCTATTGACGATTTCAGTGATAGTAATCCTCCTTTGCAGGAGGTGCAGTGGGCTTTTCGTACATATTACAATGTTGTCAGCTCTGCGCTGACAGAAGCCGAGCGATCTCACATGGGCTGGGACGTCATCACTGCAGAGCATTCTCTTTGTAAATTGAACCGCTTGTGTCAACGTAACTACTTATACTTGTAGTAGATTGCGATGGGATTACACTTTTCTACTTTTGCTGGTCCTCCTCCATTCTACTCTCTTTTACTTCTGTCCCACCCCTTGCTCGCTTTTCCACGGCTGGGACATCGGAGTAGCCAATCTTGCGCTTCACTCGTTTCACGACAAGGTGGGTCTTCTCCGCATGACCCCGTTTCTCCTCTAAGTCTTTCTCAAACGCCTATGGAATACGTGAGTCGCATTGCCGTGTCGGTAGAGCTCTCACTCACATATTGTAACTCGCGGTCTAGTATTGCGATAGACCTTAGCTTGGCGACCATACGAAAGCTACCCTTTCGACCCCAGAGAGGTACAGATCCAAATGCAACTTGCAACTGCACGATCTGC
This sequence comes from Auriscalpium orientale, assembly GCA_019915035.1. Lineage (NCBI taxonomy): Eukaryota > Fungi > Basidiomycota > Agaricomycetes > Russulales > Auriscalpiaceae > Auriscalpium > Auriscalpium orientale. The sequence continues at coordinate 14,954 of JAHLMH010000033.1, read as the reverse complement.
CCAACGCGCAGTATTGACGGGTCAATGGGGACGAACTGGGGCTGTCCAGTCCTGAAGCATAAGTCAGCTAAATATCATTACACAAGTACAAATACTCACATGCGGTCTTTCAGGCAGTCATAATATAAGACTTCATTGTCCTCCAAATGTGCGCCGACGCCCATCATGGTGGATGCCAGAATGCCATGCGGGTCGATGACACTACCGAAAGGTATGGCAACCTCACCCTTCACCTGATTTCTGGGTGTAACGTATCTGCTAGAGAAATCCAGCTCCACGGCAGAGTCCGGGGAGTTGAACCCATGGGGTTCAAAGGCGTTGACTTTGTACAAGGAGCTCAGACGACGGTGTATGTCCTTGAAACCTGTAACGGCTTCTAGAAACTGAGCTGCACCGAAGCCCATAATCTTAACGCTCTGTTTGGCCCATAATGGCTTTGGCCCAATTCTGTGCGGTGCGTGTCGGGTCACGATCAACCCAGTGTAACAAATGTGCTGAACTCACTGTGACTTGTTCGTAATTGGCGGCAGGTCGTAGCTGATCAAGACACCCTGAACTTCAAGCGTGGCCTCAATGAACTCATTTCCGTCTGGTGTCATAACGGTCGCGGTCCCGTCCTCATTCTTATTCAGCGTAAGCACCAGGCCACTCTGCGGTGCCTGCCTCCAATCAATAAGGATTGTAGATGCGTCCAAAATAAGACATACCTTTGCCGCTGAGCTGAGCATGTAGGTTTTGTCGCGGTGGGCGGTGAAATCTTCAACGACATTGCTGATGTGTTCGGCTGTGGTATTCATCAACGTTGGTGCAAAGGAAAATGTGTTTGGTTGTAACCACGTACCACATGGATGAGATTTTGCAAAGTCAAGGAGATCACGCAACATGGGGAGACGGGGGTAAGACAGTAAATGCACTGAGCCTTGCGGAACGCGAGCTATATCAGGTCGTGCGTTGTCATGCATGGTTTTTGGGGTCTGCTCACGGAATACAGATTCTACGGCTTGTGCCTTGGTCCGACAGCGATGATGGCTTGGAGGGCCTGTTTCAAGATTTTGCTGCTATGCGGTTGAGTTTTCAGTTGCGGCTGCCGTTATTTCGTCTCGGGGTCCTTGCACTCCTGCAAACCATGTGCGATCTCTTCGGCGATGGTTTCTCGCTTGTCAGTGTTCGACTCTGTGCGAGCCAGCTCGACCGTAGACTACTCCGTGCTCAAGATCTCATCGGTGCGGTTGGCTTTTCCTTGTTCCCTTTGTTTCCAATACTCACGTACAAAGTTGTCATTCCCCTTTCCGCTAGTCTGCAGGCACTCACACCGCGTAGGCTGATATGCATTGGAAGCACTGTCATGGAAGACATCCGGTGCACTCGGACATCGGCTGCGGGCAGCTGAGGTCGCCTGCCCTCAAAGTTTTAAGTGAAGCCTCCGACCTGGCCGACACCTGCCCTGTGGATTGAATCGCAGGATGGCAAATTATATTGGAAGGTACCATGCCCATGGAGTTGTCAGCCGATCTGTGCGGGCGACGAACGCCTTGCGCACTAGTGCCTCGTTCTCCTGGGACTTGTCCGACAGCCGGGTGCCTCTCAGCGTTACGTTGCTGTACTCGGTCTCACTTTATTCCCGTCTTCCTCTTTGTCCGGTGTTGGGTCCCTTCGGAAGGACTCCTCTGTTCATCACATATTTGGTTGCCTTTGACTCATGTGGGAGCAAGTCCTCGCTACTTTATGGGTCCAACATCCATATGTGGATCTGACGTTTAGGCTTATCTCCGAGTCCGTCGTGTCCTCTGGGCTCTTATCAGGTACCATCACTGGCTTCCCTGACGCCTCACTTGCCTCGCGACCCTGACCTGGACCTCTCTACGTCGGTAATCGCTCTAAGGCAGATCTCGCCTAATTGCTCCAATGCATGGTAAATTGCCGCCAGGATTCGTGCCCCAGATTCATTGTTTGTTCTGTGTCGTAAAGTCCTGGCATCTTGATTTCTCTAACCTTAGAGATAAATTACAATTCTTCTCCCTCTTGGCGGTCTAGCGAATGAACATATAAGACAGCAGCGCCAGGTCTGTTTGCAGCTTGTCCCTCCACCGACACTACTTCATCGCTTCATCGCTCTCGCATATATTCCCAATGCCTGTGATAACTCGTTGCGCATCTCATACAGCTACGCAGGCTGCTCCCGCTACCCCCGCCCAAGTCAGCTCTTCCTTGTTGTCCATCCTTGTTCAATTTCTGATCTTTGTCACCTGTTGTTTGTCCAGATTTCAGAGGATCCCACCGCAGCCGGTAATGGTCGCGGTTCCCGCAAGACCGTCGTCTCAGCCAGCACGTCCAGGGCTGAGGTGGCTCCAACGCCGGCTGCCACTAGTGCCATAGAGGTCCCGCGCCTTGAGCGTCGCAGTCGGTCAGTCATCTGGTTTCTTTATTTAATGTTGGTGTCTTTACTTACACAGACATGGACTGCAGTGTTACCCGTCAGGTCCCGCGTCCGGTCTCCCCTTTGACGTATGCAGAGGTGGTCTCGAGGTCTCCCTCCCCTATGTGAGTTGTTATCCGTCCTATTGTGATATCATTTGCGGTGGACTAATATGGCAATATTTTTAGCGTAAGCTCAGAGATTGAGAACTACTCCGACTCAAGCCCCTTGGCTAACAAGGGACCCGTTCCCTCTCACTCAAGGTATTTGCGGTGACGCCGCTTGATTATTTTTGAAGTGACACTATGATCATAGCAGGGTCATCATGGCTGTTCCAGCGGCCAAGGGAGTCCCCAAGTGCGGTCTTCATCTATATAGCACCTGCAAATATTCACATCTTATCATAGGAGCACTCAGAAGGCAGGGAAGCCTAAGTCCGCTACGGCATCAGCCAAGGCCAAGGCGTCTGAGGCTGCTCAGGCAGTCAATACCTCCACAGCATCTGTCACGGTGAAGGCCCCTGCTCCGTCTGCTGACGTTGAGGCGGAGGCCCCCACTCTGACTGCTACAGTCAAGGCGGCTGCTGTCATTGCAAAGGCCAAAGCTAACTCCAAAGGATCGACCACAGCATATGCACCTGTGGTACCGGCTCCTCGGATTATGACTCGAGGCCGCACTCACGCTGCTGAAACTGTGGCTTCTATTCCGGATGTGGCTATCAAGGTCAATGCCAAGCGTACGGTCAAAAAGCCTATCATTCCGGACATTCAAGAAGGTCCGGATTTACGTGTAGGACGGTAAGGCAGTCTGCTTTGTTTGTTGGTGTCATCTTATTTACAGACTCTCAGACGCACCGGCCGCCCCATAGGCAATCCTCCGTCTGCTCCGGTGGACGCATCAATGTCTAGTCAAGATTCTTCGGCATCTCTGAGTGCAACTTACTCTGCAGAGTCTCCTTCTTCGGTCGCGACGTACGTGCACGGGCTATGTCAGGATTCACCTATACTAACATGTATTTTTCCTGCCAGACCGTATACTCCGACACCCTCCGCTTCACTGCTGTTTGTGCCCCTGTGTCCCATCTCTTTTCCTCATTGTCTCTCATGCTCTGTCTCTTCAACAGTGCGGTCAGGAATGCGAAAGGACGTAAGCCGGGACGCATGTCCACTGGTGGTAAACCACCTCGGTCTCAGTGCGTTTTCTTACTTTGTGCTTGATGATATCCTAAGTACTTTTAGGAGACGACTTACTGTTGTTACGGCCGATGTTGACATGGAAGATGTCCACCCGGAGGAGATAGTGTTGCCCCAACCCGCTCTCGCGGATATATTTGCAGATGACAGCCATCTCCTGCACTCCGATGATCATGCCGGCGGACTGGAGGGCGATGTCAAAACCGATGACGATGATGATCTTGTTGACACGGAGAAGGCTGAGTTGTCGGAAGGTGGTCGTGCGAATGACACCCCTATGGATGTCGATGAAGATGCCCTTGAAGCTAGCGGCGATGGTATGTGTTCTTATTTGACCCGCTGTTTGCAAGTTCTTGTACTCATGTGTTTATTCAGACGCGTTCTCAGACTTTGCGGGTTTTTCTGACAGTGTGGCACCTGTTTTTGATCCTCCTGTACATGAGCCCATGGCTAGCGATGCGGGTGATCTTGCAAGCAATGGTATATATTCTAATCATGTTTGTTTTCCTGTGGTCTGACATGATTCTCTTCAGATTCCGATGACAGTGAAAATGGGGCGGTGTCAGCTGCATATCATCGCGAACCGTACGTGCCCTTCCTCAGTTAGGAATCTGTCAGCTCATCGCATTGTAGCCCTCCATCGACTCAACCGGGCAGCAAGCGCTCGCATCAGAGGGCTGAGTCGCCGGGTGATGATCAGCCGCCGAAGTAAGTGATTGTTAACCAAGACTCAATTAATCTAATCAAATTCTCAACAGGAAGCGACGTGCAGCCACAGGAAAGGGAAAAGCGGTTGCACACAGGCAGCCAAGTGTGGTCTACGTAGATCATGACGAGGATGCTGAGGCCCAGTCCAATGAAGAACATCCTGCACAGTACGTCCTGTTGAATCGGACTACACTTAAAATGCTAAAGAACCGCACTGAAGGCCACTCGCTGATCAAATATCTGAGGATGCCGATGACGCCACCGAAGAGGACACGTATGTCCTTGTTTGATGCTTCATTTAAGTACCTTTGGAATACTGAGATGATCATAATCTAGCGAAACATCTTACGATGAAGTTCTGCGCAAAGACCTTCAGGAACCATTACTAGAGGGAACATACAAAGATGTCCCGCCGAGAGAGTAAGCGAATTTTGATTGATTTCTGCATCTTGGGCTCACTCTAGTCCAGGTACTCACGGCTCATCAGCCAGTGGTCTTCTGTACGGATTGCCACCATTGACAACGGAACTTATCCCAAGGTTATCAAAAGGTGCTTATTGCGTCTTCACGGCCTCTTGGATTATAATCTGATATTGGTCTTCCAGTGACCTTCTCAAGGTCATTACATTTGCGGATCACGAGACAACAAACATCTTCAATCCTGCGCGTGCAAACCTTGATCGCTTTGGCACCCGGACTACAGGGATGTATACCGACATCTGTCGTAAGGGCGCATCTCGGACGGACAAATTGACGCTTTCCATGATGCCTGGCATTGTCGCATTCTCATCTTTGAACTATCCGGTGGTCGTCAATGACAAGCTGACCGCCAGTGTCAGCATGTATCCCATATCTCAAGAGATCGAGTTGGCGGCTGCCGCGTATGACACGCTCCTGGGTCCCGACTTAACACCTATGTTGGGTGTCGAAGGGACATTCAAATTTGGGACGTACAGTGTTACTCCCGGAAGCACCCCATCATGTATTTCCTTTCTCTGCCATCCCTGTTGTTCATACGCTTATATCTGTTGCCAGCATCCCAGTCGCAGCCCGCTGCGCGAGCACTGGACAAGTCATTATTCGTGACGTCTTCAGCTACCATGAGGCAAAATGAGTCCTGCAACATGCTCTACCAACGCCGGACTCTTGCCGCTGATGCCAACAGTACGTGCGTGTCTTGTTGGTATACTTTGAGGTTCTCATTCACTCTTTGCTTTCTCTAGTACCTGTCTTTAACGCTACGCACCGCTTCAAGCTGGGGTCTAAGGATCGCATAGGCTCCGTCCATGCTTTCCTCGCCCAATCCCCAGTCCAGGACCCCTTATGGCGCAAGCCTATTCCCGAACTCTCGCTGTGTCTTTTTATGCATACGGTTACACGCAGTCAGAGCAAGAAGATAGAGGGCAACCGGCTGCTGTCGTGCAATATTTCTGGTATCATCATCCTTGTAATGCCGAAGCTTTCTGAGTAGGTATCATATCGTATGCCTTATCTTAAAGTATGTCTATGGCACAATGTTGAGCTCCTTTTATGGTTCTCTCGATGTTTCGTCTTGAGTGTGTACTGGCTGTGTGCATTGGCGGATGCCCTTGTGAGTTGTCAAGTTCAACCGAGCTTTGACCCCAAGCATTCCCCTCAAAGGCTTAACCGCTTTAACTATCAGCTCTCTATTAGTATGTGGTTCGGGATACAAATTGACATTACATCCTTACATTGCATGACCCATGCGTACATGTCGCAGACGGACGGAGTATATCATGTACCTTTGTTTACTACTCAACAATATATCCTGATGTGGCGTGAGAAATAAATCAACCGTGGGAGAATGACATGTGACTGTTCTGCAATGTTGAACTTTGCCTTTGCGATGCGCTTACACCGGACCCCCATCTTTCGACATCATTTCCTTTGTATCTGCACATAACTTGAATCCCAACATACCATATAATGGTACCATGCATGTTTCAATTTGCCGAAGGCTATTTCCACCCTGGGCAATGGCCCTTTCCCACAATGGTGGTTGTGACCCAAGGGGGCCCCGCAGTGATGTGGATAACAGTAGCCATAACTACAACTCTACTACTAATTTATGTGGCCTATAGAGCCCTGCATCCTTTGAGTTACTCTCTCAATGTGGAACTTATTGGTGGTGGCATTTCACTTTGGACAGCTACAGAGTTGGAGCAATACAATGAAATGACTGTCAAGAGCTTTCCTGCTGGTTCAAAATTTCGCTTCATAAGTCATGGGGTAAGGCCCAAAGATGTCTCAGAGCATGATTTACTGGAAGTCCAGATACCAGTTTGTAAACTGATGAAACAAAACAAAAGTGAACTATTAGATATCTGTCAAACACATGATATCGAGGTTTATCGGCGAGCCAGCATATCAACTATTCAAACAGCTATCCGTTTGCATCGGTCTGAAGGATGCGCTGCATGTCTATATGCATCAACATATTTCAAATACTCAGGTGGACAGAATATCTCAAATGTTGTGAGAGTTCAATGTCATCGTGACCGAGTTAAACAGCAGGACTCTAAGAAAAACAAGTCAAATAAGAAAGAGACATCAGTTTTTCCGCCTCCGCCTGTCACGCGTAGCTTGCAAGAGAGGATTGTTCGGGACTATTGCAAAGATATACAATTTGATATGATTCAAGAGGATGGGTGTAAGATATGTGGTATTCTGACCTTGTCAAAAAATCTAATTCCCTGGGCAGAAGTTGAGTCAAGTATTGACGTTTCATTACTTACCAGTGATAGTCCAACTGTATCTCGTAACACAAGAACATCTGCCACAGATCCCATACAGCCTCTGCCAGGTCCCTTATTTGCTCCTGATTGCAATATGGTATGTCACACCTGCGTGAGAGATTTGAAGAAAAAGAAGGTGCCTTTGCATGCATTGGTAAATGGAAACTGGATTGGGCCTATTCCTCCTGAGCTGCAAGGCTTATCATTTGTTGAGAAGTTATTAATCGGACGTGTGAGTCACAATGCTTGTGTTGTTAAAGTCCACACATCTGGGCATTACAAGATGCGGGCAAATACAGTTATGTATCAGATACCTATGCCTAAAGTATATCATGTCTTACCTCCCAAGAAAGAAGATTTAGATGAGGTGATAGCATTTATCTATATAGGTCCTGTCAAACCAACAGAGAAAGAATATAGACGAACCCCAATGCTGGTTAGAAGAAACAAAGTTGCACAGGCACTAGAGTGGTTAAAGCTGAACCACTATGACTATGCTGATTTGACTATTTCGTATGAAAATCTTGCAGACTATCCGGAAGACATGCCTCCAGTAATTGTTGACTACAGACAGCCACCACTGGAAAGTGACTCTGAAAATGTGGCAGTCCAACAAGATGAAGATATTGATGGGACAACCGATGGTCAGTGTCCTTTTGTTGTCCATACCCTGACTGGAGAGCAGCTTAACAAAAAGTCAGGCAAAGAGCGAAAGGTCCTGGCAATGAAATATCTGAAACAAGGACAGAAGGTCTTGGGTATTGGACATGCTGAGACAGCTGAGTCTATATGGGGAAATCCCCAGCTTTATCCCTCTGCTTTTCCCTGGTTATTTCCTTATGGTCTGGGTGGCCTTTCAAATACAAACGGTCTAAGAGTGGTAAGTGACATAGCACGAAAGAGAGCAATGTTGATGTACTATGATAAACGTTTCCAATTGGAGCCGCTTTTCCCTCTTGTTGCTTTAAACCACAGTCAAATTATGAAGAGCTCAACCGGAGGCTATCTTCTGGCTAGTAAAACTAACTTTCCTCAAATAGCAGACAGAATAATGAACATTAAGCCTGAAGTGTTAGACAATTTAATTTCAAGACTTGAAGAGGATGACAGGAGCCGGCCGCAAACAGATGAAGAGAGGCAAGTCTATCAGATGATTAACGACTTGGATCATGTTGCACATCATGTGCAAGGCTCTGCAACCAACAAAAAGTTCATGCGTAATGAAATATGGTCTCTCATCATTTGGCTAGGAGCGCCATCATGGTTTATCACGTTTTCTCCAACAGACATCACTACTTCATCGCTTCATCGCTCTCGCATATATTCCCAATGCCTGTGATAACTCGTCGCGCATCTCATACAGCTACGCAGGCTGCTCCCGCTACCCCCGCCCAAGTCAGCTCTTCCTTGTTGTCCATCCTTGTTCAATTTCTGATCTTTGTCACCTGTTGTTTGTCCAGATTTCAGAGGATCCCACCGCAGCCGGTAATGGTCGCAGTTCCCGCAAGACCGTCGTCTCAGCCAGCACGTCCAGGGCTGAGGTGGCTCCAACGCCGGCTGCCACTAGTGCCATAGAGGTCCCGCGCCTTGAGCATCGCAGTCGGTCAGTCATCTGGTTTCTTTATTTAATGTTGGTGTCTTTACTTACACAGACATGGACTGCAGTGTTACCCGTCAGGTCCCGCGTCCGGTCTCCCCTTTGACGTATGCAGAGGTGGTCTCGAGGTCTCCCTCCCCTATGTGAGTTGTTATCCGTCCTATTGTGATATCATTTGCGGTGGACTAATATGGCAATATTTTTAGCGTAAGCTCAGAGATTGAGAACTACTCCGACTCAAGCCCCTTGGCTAACAAGGGACCCGTTCCCTCTCACTCAAGGTATTTGCGGTGACGCCGCTTGATTATTTTTGAAGTGACACTATGATCATAGCAGGGTCATCATGGCTGTTCCAGCGGCCAAGGGAGTCCCCAAGTGCGGTCTTCATCTATATAGCACCTGCAAATATTCACATCTTATCATAGGAGCACTCAGAAGGCAGGGAAGCCTAAGTCCGCTACGGCATCAGCCAAGGCCAAGGCGTCTGAGGCTGCTCAGGCAGTCAATACCTCCACAGCATCTGTCACGGTGAAGGCCCCTGCTCCGTCTGCTGACGTTGAGGCGGAGGCCCCCACTCTGACTGCTACAGTCAAGGCGGCTGCTGTCATTGCAAAGGCCAAAGCTAACTCCAAAGGATCGACCACAGCATATGCACCTGTGGTACCGGCTCCTCGGATTATGACTCGAGGCCGCACTCACGCTGCTGAAACTGTGGCTTCTATTCCGGATGTGGCTATCAAGGTCAATGCCAAGCGTACGGTCAAAAAGCCTATCATTCCGGACATTCAAGAAGGTCCGGATTTACGTGTAGGACGGTAAGGCAGTCTGCTTTGTTTGTTGGTGTCATCTTATTTACAGACTCTCAGACGCACCGGCCGCCCCATAGGCAATCCTCCGTCTGCTCCGGTGGACGCATCAATGTCTAGTCAAGATTCTTCGGCATCTCTGAGTGCAACTTACTCTGCAGAGTCTCCTTCTTCGGTCGCGACGTACGTGCACGGGCTATGTCAGGATTCACCTATACTAACATGTATTTTTCCTGCCAGACCGTATACTCCGACACCCTCCGCTTCACTGCTGTTTGTGCCCCTGTGTCCCATCTCTTTTCCTCATTGTCTCTCATGCTCTGTCTCTTCAACAGTGCGGTCAGGAATGCGAAAGGACGTAAGCCGGGACGCATGTCCACTGGTGGTAAACCACCTCGGTCTCAGTGCGTTTTCTTACTTTGTGCTTGATGATATCCTAAGTACTTTTTAGGAGACGACTTACTGTTGTTACGGCCGATGTTGACATGGAAGATGTCCACCCGGAGGAGATAGTGTTGCCCCAACCCGCTCTCGCGGATATATTTGCAGATGACAGCCATCTCCTGCACTCCGATGATCATGCCGGCGGACTGGAGGGCGATGTCAAAACCGATGACGATGATGATCTTGTTGACACGGAGAAGGCTGAGTTGTCGGAAGGTGGTCGTGCGAATGACACCCCTATGGATGTCGATGAAGATGCCCTTGAAGCTAGCGGCGATGGTATGTGTTCTTATTTGACCCGCTGTTTGCAAGTTCTTGTACTCATGTGTTTATTCAGACGCGTTCTCAGACTTTGCGGGTTTTTCTGACAGTGTGGCACCTGTTTTTGATCCTCCTGTACATGAGCCCATGGCTAGCGATGCGGGTGATCTTGCAAGCAATGGTATATATTCTAATCATGTTTGTTTTCCTGTGGTCTGACATGATTCTCTTCAGATTCCGATGACAGTGAAAATGGGGCGGTGTCAGCTGCATATCATCGCGAACCGTACGTGCCCTTCCTCAGTTAGGAATCTGTCAGCTCATCGCATTGTAGCCCTCCATCGACTCAACCGGGCAGCAAGCGCTCGCATCAGAGGGCTGAGTCGCCGGGTGATGATCAGCCGCCGAAGTAAGTGATTGTTAACCAAGACTCAATTAATCTAATCAAATTCTCAACAGGAAGCGACGTGCAGCCACAGGAAAGGGAAAAGCGGTTGCACACAGGCAGCCAAGTGTGGTCTACGTAGATCATGACGAGGATGCTGAGGCCCAGTCCAATGAAGAACATCCTGCACAGTACGTCCTGTTGAATCGGACTACACTTAAAATGCTAAAGAACCGCACTGAAGGCCACTCGCTGATCAAATATCTGAGGATGCCGATGACGCCACCGAAGAGGACACGTATGTCCTTGTTTGATGCTTCATTTAAGTACCTTTGGAATACTGAGATGATCATAATCTAGCGAAACATCTTACGATGAAGTTCTGCGCAAAGACCTTCAGGAACCATTACTAGAGGGAACATACAAAGATGTCCCGCCGAGAGAGTAAGCGAATTTTGATCGATTTCTGCATCTTGGGCTCACTCTAGTCCAGGTACTCACGGCTCATCAGCCAGTGGTCTTCTGTACGGATTGCCACCATTGACAACGGAACTTATCCCAAGGTTATCAAAAGGTGCTTATTGCGTCTTCACGGCCTCTTGGATTATAATCTGATATTGGTCTTCCAGTGACCTTCTCAAGGTCATTACATTTGCGGATCACGAGACAACAAACATCTTCAATCCTGCGCGTGCAAACCTTGATCGCTTTGGCACCCGGACTACAGGGATGTATACCGACATCTGTCGTAAGGGCGCATCTCGGACGGACAAATTGACGCTTTCCATGATGCCTGGCATTGTCGCATTCTCATCTTTGAACTATCCGGTGGTCGTCAATGACAAGCTGACCGCCAGTGTCAGCATGTATCCCATATCTCAAGAGATCGAGTTGGCGGCTGCCGCGTATGACACGCTCCTGGGTCCCGACTTAACACCTATGTTGGGTGTCGAAGGGACATTCAAATTTGGGACGTACAGTGTTACTCCCGGAAGCACCCCATCATGTATTTCCTTTCTCTGCCATCCCTGTTGTTCATACGCTTATATCTGTTGCCAGCATCCCAGTCGCAGCCCGCTGCGCGAGCACTGGACAAGTCATTATTCGTGACGTCTTCAGCTACCATGAGGCAAAATGAGTCCTGCAACATGCTCTACCAACGCCGGACTCTTGCCGCTGATGCCAACAGTACGTGCGTGTCTTGTTGGTATACTTTGAGGTTCTCATTCACTCTTTGCTTTCTCTAGTACCTGTCTTTAACGCTACGCACCGCTTCAAGCTGGGGTCTAAGGATCGCATAGGCTCCGTCCATGCTTTCCTCGCCCAATCCCCAGTCCAGGACCCCTTATGGCGCAAGCCTATTCCCGAACTCTCGCTGTGTCTTTTTATGCATACGGTTACACGCAGTCAGAGCAAGAAGATAGAGGGCAACCGGCTGCTGTCGTGCAATATTTCTGGTATCATCATCCTTGTAATGCCGAAGCTTTCTGAGTAGGTATCATATCGTATGCCTTATCTTAAAGTATGTCTATGGCACAATGTTGAGCTCCTTTTATGGTTCTCTCGATGTTTCGTCTTGAGTGTGTACTGGCTGTGTGCATTGGCGGATGCCCTTGTGAGTTGTCAAGTTCAACCGAGCTTTGACCCCAAGCATTCCCCTCAAAGGCTTAACCGCTTTAACTATCAGCTCTCTATTAGTATGTGGTTCGGGATACAAATTGACATTACATCCTTACATTGCATGACCCATGCGTACATGTCGCAGACGGACGGAGTATATCATGTACCTTTGTTTACTACTCAACAATATATCCTGATGTGGCGTGAGAAATAAATCAACCGTGGGAGAATGACATGTGACTGTTCTGCAATGTTGAACTTTGCCTTTGCGATGCGCTTACACCGGACCCCCATCTTTCGACATCATTTCCTTTGTATCTGCACATAACTTGAATCCCAACATACCATATAATGGTACCATGCATGTTTCAATTTGCCGAAGGCTATTTCCACCCTGGGCAATGGCCCTTTCCCACAATGGTGGTTGTGACCCAAGGGGGCCCCGCAGTGATGTGGATAACAGTAGCCATAACTACAACTCTACTACTAATTTATGTGGCCTATAGAGCCCTGCATCCTTTGAGTTACTCTCTCAATGTGGAACTTATTGGTGGTGGCATTTCACTTTGGACAGCTACAGAGTTGGAGCAATACAATGAAATGACTGTCAAGAGCTTTCCTGCTGGTTCAAAATTTCGCTTCATAAGTCATGGGGTAAGGCCCAAAGATGTCTCAGAGCATGATTTACTGGAAGTCCAGATACCAGTTTGTAAACTGATGAAACAAAACAAAAGTGAACTATTAGATATCTGTCAAACACATGATATCGAGGTTTATCGGCGAGCCAGCATATCAACTATTCAAACAGCTATCCGTTTGCATCGGTCTGAAGGATGCGCTGCATGTCTATATGCATCAACATATTTCAAATACTCAGGTGGACAGAATATCTCAAATGTTGTGAGAGTTCAATGTCATCGTGACCGAGTTTAAACAGCAGGACTCTAAGAAAAACAAGTCAAATAAGAAAGAGACATCAGTTTTTCCGCCTCCGCCTGTCACGCGTAGCTTGCAAGAGAGGATTGTTCGGGACTATTGCAAAGATATACAATTTGATATGATTCAAGAGGATGGGTGTAAGATATGTGGTATTCTGACCTTGTCAAAAAATCTAATTCCCTGGGCAGAAGTTGAGTCAAGTATTGACGTTTCATTACTTACCAGTGATAGTCCAACTGTATCTCGTAACACAAGAACATCTGCCACAGATCCCATACAGCCTCTGCCAGGTCCCTTATTTGCTCCTGATTGCAATATGGTATGTCACACCTGCGTGAGAGATTTGAAGAAAAAGAAGGTGCCTTTGCATGCATTGGTAAATGGAAACTGGATTGGGCCTATTCCTCCTGAGCTGCAAGGCTTATCATTTGTTGAGAAGTTATTAATCGGACGTGTGAGTCACAATGCTTGTGTTGTTAAAGTCCACACATCTGGGCATTACAAGATGCGGGCAAATACAGTTATGTATCAGATACCTATGCCTAAAGTATATCATGTCTTACCTCCCAAGAAAGAAGATTTAGATGAGGTGATAGCATTTATCTATATAGGTCCTGTCAAACCAACAGAGAAAGAATATAGACGAACCCCAATGCTGGTTAGAAGAAACAAAGTTGCACAGGCACTAGAGTGGTTAAAGCTGAACCACTATGACTATGCTGATTTGACTATTTCGTATGAAAATCTTGCAGACTATCCGGAAGACATGCCTCCAGTAATTGTTGACTACAGACAGCCACCACTGGAAAGTGACTCTGAAAATGTGGCAGTCCAACAAGATGAAGATATTGATGGGACAACCGATGGTCAGTGTCCTTTTGTTGTCCATACCCTGACTGGAGAGCAGCTTAACAAAAAGTCAGGCAAAGAGCGAAAGGTCCTGGCAATGAAATATCTGAAACAAGGACAGAAGGTCTTGGGTATTGGACATGCTGAGACAGCTGAGTCTATATGGGGAAATCCCCAGCTTTATCCCTCTGCTTTTCCCTGGTTATTTCCTTATGGTCTGGGTGGCCTTTCAAATACAAACGGTCTAAGAGTGGTAAGTGACATAGCACGAAAGAGAGCAATGTTGATGTACTATGATAAACGTTTCCAATTGGAGCCGCTTTTCCCTCTTGTTGCTTTAAACCACAGTCAAATTATGAAGAGCTCAACCGGAGGCTATCTTCTGGCTAGTAAAACTAACTTTCCTCAAATAGCAGACAGAATAATGAACATTAAGCCTGAAGTGTTAGACAATTTAATTTCAAGACTTGAAGAGGATGACAGGAGCCGGCCGCAAACAGATGAAGAGAGGCAAGTCTATCAGATGATTAACGACTTGGATCATGTTGCACATCATGTGCAAGGCTCTGCAACCAACAAAAAGTTCATGCGTAATGAAATATGGTCTCTCATCATTTGGCTAGGAGCGCCATCATGGTTTATCACGTTTTCTCCAACAGACATTAAGCATCCAATTGCACTGTATTTTGCAGATGCAGATGTTCATATTTATCCCAAAGTATTAACACATAGTGAAAGATATAGACTTATTGCAAACAATCCAATAGCAGGTGCACGTTTTTTTAAAGTCATGGTGGAGCTCTTTATTAAGCATGTTTTAGGGATTGGCTCAGGTCATCCAGGTCTTTATGGCAAGACCTCAGGGTATTATGGAACAGTTGAGCAGCAGGGTCGTCTCACGCTGCATTTACATATGCTGCTGTGGATACAAAGTGGTTAGGGTTTAGGGTTTAGGGTTTAGGTTTAGGGTTTAGGGTTTA